>JAXQQM020060749.1:0-48954 GCA_034641835.2 Pinus albicaulis | reverse complement strand
CTCTTCTTCTCTGTGCGTAGCGCCTCTGCCTGTGCGCAACACTTGGAAATTTTACCCAGTTTTGCAGAAAAACCCTAGAAATACTTCAACGGCCCTTTAGCTCTCCTTCAAAGACAAAAATGAGTTGGGGAGAGGGAAAGAAGACCTTTATACTTATTTTTAAAAAATAATTTCATGATCAAACCCACTTTCTAATGTTTGTTTCCCCTTCTTACTTTTTCACTAACTTTTTGGTCTTTTTGTCCTATAGGTGGCAGAACTCTGAGAAAAAATGGTTTTTTTTGCCTTTGCTGGAACATCTTGATGTTCCCCTTGGATTGACCAACTATTTAACAAGATTAAACTGTGCCTCTTACCCACAT
The DNA here is from genome assembly GCA_034641835.2 of Pinus albicaulis. NCBI lineage: Eukaryota > Viridiplantae > Streptophyta > Pinopsida > Pinales > Pinaceae > Pinus > Pinus albicaulis. The sequence goes on along the minus strand of JAXQQM020060749.1, from coordinate 48,592 downwards.
TTGGAAACATGAACCTATTTTTTTTTTTTGAAAAGAAAAGGTCATTTTGACAAATTTTGGAGGAAAAAGTCATTCAGTGGCATTAGTGCTCTTTGAAGGTTTTCTCCACTTTATCCTTTTCATGAATTTCAACACTTGTAAACAACAAAATTGTGATCATTTTGGCACCTTCACCTTGGAGTCTTCAATCCTATATCTTTTATGCCTTTTATTACTTGGTGGATGAGACTGAAGAGAAGAATTTTGACCTTCCTTTAACTGACATTCTGTCATGTTTTCACTGTGAAGCAGTGAAAAACCTCCTGATGTGAAAACCCTAGCAGTCGGTATCAACAACTCCCTTAGTCTTCATATGTGCCACCATTGTGAGATACATTAGGTTTGTTTGACCTTATCAATCTTCTTGTAGGTAGCCATCTTTGACAGTCCTGCAGAAGTGTCACTCATGGCTAACTATCTCTTGCAAAATATACTTTTGATAAGGAAACCATTTTTGGAGGCTTTTCTGCTTTGTTTTTAGACCAATTTCATGTTTGTTCCTTTGACCATTTTGACAGTGATATATCTCTATTCCTTCCTTTGGCACTTTACCTTATGTCTAACTCCTTTTGATCCTTTTAAGACCTCTGAATGTACTTTTGAAAACTCAGGCCCTTGTACTGATACTCTTTGTCATTTTGTCTCTTTGGTGAGGTGGAATCAGTGCTTCTTTATCAAACCCTAGAAGGCAACTTGAATACCCCCTGAAATGCCATCTGTTGTTATGAAGGAGGCCCTACCATCATTATTTGTCATGTTTGTCATTCTTTCCAAACTCCTAGGTTTTAGGGCTGTTAGAAAAAAGTAAATAGTGTTGTCTTCTAATTTCTCTAAACCTTTCAGAACTCATTAATTATTTCTAAAAATCTTCAATGTGCACTGGATGGAGTTGAGGTGACCTTTGTCCTTGTAACCCTTGTGCTGATTTCCTGCTTTGGCACATTATTTTGCCAATTAGTCACAAAAACCCTGATTCTCTAAAACATATGCCTACTGCCTTTCTCTTTGTTGTAGATGGTATTCTTGTGATGTTTTCCCCCATTACCTTACCTCTTTAGGTATGATGGCCATTTGATCCTTTTGTAGAAATGCGAGCAAGGGCATTTGTCCCTTGCAGAATTTGTGCTCTAGGCCAAGGAGGCCTTGCTTGAATGACCCTTTGATCAGTTTTGGACAAAGTCACTTGTCCCTTTTCTTCTTTGAATGGAGTCCCTTTATATAGGAAAAACAGATATTTTTAGGATACCAAATCCACCCTATGACCTGTGAAACCCTAGGTGACCTAGTGGAAGGTTCCTTGGATTTGGCTTTTGGATTGAAAACTTAGATTTTGGGGTCATCAAGTGTAAAACAGAGTTCATGATAAACTGATGTATTGAAGATCCAAAATCCAATGTACTTGGTTTATCTAAAGAGCCTACAAAGACAGTTTTGGGACTATCAATGCTTGAGGTATTATTGGGAGACATAATAGAGCTATTTCATTGGTGGCCTTAGGGAGCGGTGGGGGGGTTAGGCAAAAAAAAACAAAGGGTTTTGGGTCAAAGGTGACAAAATATAGACAAAATTAGTGACATAAGCCCCTAATGGGTTTTCTGGGATTTTCAAGAAGAGCTTGAAATGATGGAATGATGAAATAGTGAAAAATTATCTTAAGGATGATGAAGGCAATGAGATTTCTAGAACTCACAATGTTCATGAACTTTGTTTCTAGAAATCTAGGGAAATAATTTAGTCATCTATGAAGGAAGAAAATTACTGATGACTAATAAGTTTAATCATTCCTTAGCCACCAAATGACTTAAAGATACTTGAGGAGGAAAAGAAATAGGCCACCTACCAACTTTTTACTCTTCTACAGGCTTTGGAGGTAATTTGGAGGATGATCTTTAGCCTTTGGGAAAAACATTTCCTTGTTTGAAGAATCTCTGCATTAGCGCAACGCCGAGAAGTCATGCCCGTGGATTAGCACAGCGCTGGGTAGTCATTCCCATGGATTAGCGCAGCGTCGGGAAGTCGTGCCCATGGATTATCGCAGTGCCACTTATTTGCGCAACGCCAAAAAAGGGTCAACTTGCAGACAAGTTTGGATGACCTTCCCGAAGTCGGATTTGGGCCCGTGATAGCTCATTGGAAATATTAACCAATCTAGTTTCCACATATACCATTTTTTTCTTGATTGTAGTTGATTTTTCTTGTCAAAAGTTGAGTTTCCCAAGCCTGGTCAAAACGTGTTGAGTGATGGTGCAGAAATGCACAGTGCTGGTGCAGACAACTTTTGGAGCACTTACTTAACTCCAAATTGAGCTCATGATAGCTCATTGGAAATATATTCAATCCAAGTTGTCATTTGACTCATCAAGAAATTCATTTGGACACTTCAATTGTGAGAAAACCTGATTTTCCCAAGGTCACTTTAGTAGTGCAGAAATTCTCCTAGGACACCTGTATTTTTGATATTGCTCCCAAACCATGATACCTATGTAAAAAATGAAGGATTTTTTAATTATTAGGCCTATGATGGACAAAAACCTCTCTCAATGTTTTCAAATTATTCTCTTTTTGGTTAGAAACACATTTTGAAGCAAAACTGGCCCTAGGTGTGACACATGGCTTGTCTCTTGGAAAGAACTCCTGGAAAAATATGGAGGCATGATGTTTATGAGTTGGTATGGCTTCATGATTGCTGATATGACCTACCATATGGATCTTCTTCCCTTATGCCTCTTTTCCATAGCAAACCATAGCTTAGTTGGAAGAGGAACTTAGGGTTTGGTGTAGGGGATTTAGGACTGCCTTGTAGAAGGAGAGGAATGAAGGGGTTAAGGGTTGTCTAAATTCTTGGGGAAATTTTGGGGAATAGGGATAGATGTTAGAGAGTAGGGGAAAGTGGAATTTCAAGAATTGAGTGAGGGGAAGGGGTCCAAAAGGGAAAAACACGGGCCTCGTCTAAAAAAGTGTCAAATTGTGGTAATAGACTAGGTTTTGTAGAAAAATGATGAATTTTAGGGATAGGAGTGATGAGAAGTGTTTATGAAGGTATATTAAGGATGGGGAAGGTGTAAGAGAACCAGGATACAAGCTTTGTTGATGATGTAACCATGGAGGTCATGAAACCAAGAAAAATGCCCTCAAAAACCTTAGATGGATAATGGAGTCATAGGCAAGGCACAAATAGAGTAATGAGATTATGGGTGTGAAAATGGGACAGAGATTAGACGCATGATTCCATGAGGAATCTTCCGTGAGTGATACGCTAACTATGACATGATAGATTAGGGAGATAGTGAAAATTTATCCTAAGGATAATGAAGGCAGTGAGATTTCTAAAACTCGCAATATTCATGATTTTTGTTTTTAGAAATCTAGGATAAGCATTTAGTCATCTACAAAATAGAAAAAATTACTGATGAATAAAAGTGGCTCCACTTGGGGAGGGTAGCTCCTTTTCAGGAGGTGTCTAGAACTTCAGATATCTGGGTTTATGAAGACCAATGCCTCATTCATTGGGCATATTTTTCTTCCTTTTCATTTGTTGATGTTCTTTTGAAGCTATGATCTCACAATCTAAAAAGACATGTTTGCTTCAACCTCTTTCCTACCCACCCATATTACTTGGCCTAACATTTTTTCTTCACTTGGGTGCACTTGGACTGGAAAACCCTTGACATCATTTTATTTTGAAATCTTAAAAGAATATCTATTTCTACCCTTATTACTTCCAAGAGTTCAGATTAGGCTAATGAACTCTCTTATTCTCTACCTAGTCTAATCATTTGTCAAGATTAAGTTGTTTGAAAAACTTTATTCTCTATTCTAATGACATGAAATTAAAAACATGATCAAACCAGGATTAGGCAATCTGATTTTCCATGGGCCGTGGCATTCGGACAAGCTACACACACACGTTATTTTTGTATAATGAAAAACTAGAAAACATGAGGGCTATGATTCAAAATTTTTTAGACATCCCTATCTTTTCTCTTTGGTTCAGATTTGAGCATGGAGAACTAGTATCTTTTCTTCCTAATATATTCCTACTGACAAGTCAAGTTTAGATGCTTTGACAAGTTCTCTTTCACTAACCTATCAAAAATAAATTGAAAACATGTTCAACCATGATTAGGCTAGATGATTGAACAAGAATTTTTTGAAACAAGTAGTGGCATTTAGGCTTGCACACTTTCAACATTACTATTTTTTTGGGTATGGGGCTGTACCTCTTTTCAAATATTCCCTCTCTTTTCACCTTTTCTCTGTTTTTGTGTTTTCATTTTCAAAACAATCTATAACTAAAAGATGCTCAAAGGCTGAGCTTATTTGCATGCCTATCTATCCTAATCTAATTTTTACATGATATACATTCAGCTGATGAAATCTCTTTTCCAATACAACCAATCAAGCATATGATTGCATGAGGGATCTTGGTTCAACTCTTTGAGGGTGCTGACAAAATTAAAAGGCCACTCTCACCTTACTTGTGTTTGAACAGTAGTGCTTAAAATGTTCTTGAAATTCTGCATCGAACTACTCTTGACATGTTTTACTCCCTCTTCAAATGTCTCTAACAAATTAGCAAAGGGATCTTGAAACAATACCTGAATGTGAATATTCGGGAGATAAGCTTGATCCAAGATTGCTTCTTTCTCCACTTGGCTGAACTTGGTACTTTTTTGGGACATAAGATTTTCCTCTTCCTCATGATCATCTGAACTGGTAGACTCATCATAGATTGCGATGTTATCCTCTAGCAAACATGATGGGTTCTGATAGAGTGGGCTGAGTTCTGTGTGAAAACCACCATGTTGATGAGTAGGAGCACTCCTTAGCAAAAAATCTTCTTGAGAAAGAAGCGCAACAACTTTCTTGTGATCATCAATTTCCATGCCTTCATCTGTAATTTGTAATTCAAAGGAACTTGGTGGCTGCAAATGTGGAGTTAAGGAGGATTCCATGTCCCAAATAATTTCTTCAACCATTTCAGGAAAAGGCTTCTCATTGACAACTTGCTTAAGAAGTTCATCATCTTCCTCAACCTTAACATCAAAACTGAAAGACTGTTGATTTCCAATTACATGAAAGTTATTTCTGATGGACTGAAGTGAAGCAGAGCAAAGAGTCAGAGACTCCTCACTTACTTGTAATCTCTCAAGGCTTTCCTCATAAGTTTCATAGGTGATCTGTATTGGCTTCTTACCTTTTTTCAAGCTAATGATAATGAACTTAATCCCACAAATCAACTGCTGATTGCTCTACAAGGTTAGTTTCAATTTGGAGGAAATCATCATCAGAATGATCAATCTTTGGAAAATTATCAACATAAGTAACATCATCAATCAAACATATTGGATTGTCAGTTTGTTCTTCTTTGAGTTGATCTACAAGTTCACTTTCTGATGTATGGTAGATGGGATTGGTAGGAGAATGAATTTTTTTTTTTTGTTCACATAAAGGCTTAGAGGCTGGATGCATGTTTAGCATTTGATTTTTTTCTTCTTTAGTTAAAAGAGGAGGCATTTTTCTCTTTTCGTTGGATAGAAGTACAACAGTTCTCTTTCTCTTGTGAAGGTTTATTTTGAGGCTGAATGTCTTCTTGAGCCTCACTTGGAAGGGATGATAAATCATCACTTGCGCTTTCAGAGAGATCTTGTGGGTTTCCTTATATTCCTTGATTGATTTCTTCCTCAACCAAATGATAGCTATCTTGAGAATGAAATTGATGAATGGCTTCTAATAGATCCTCAGGATGCCAATTTCCTAAATCTTCATCGATGTTTACAAGGTATTGTATGAGGTGTTAGGATTTATCACAACAATTTTAAGCTAATGATAGAGATGGATAATTTTCTTTATAATTCTCACAAAATATCTTGTGGAGATATTTTAAGGAAAACAAACTACCAGGCTTCAGCCATTCATACCATTCTCTTGCCTTACCTTCTAATGTTGCCCTAAACATTTTCATGAGGCAATCTTCATGCCATTCAACCTTTAACCTCCATACTTGTATATGAAATTTGATGAGATGTAGCAAGGGGTCATCACATTTTTCATCTTGAAATATAAGAAGGTTTTTTAACCAATTTATCTCAGGTATTTTATGTGGAAATCCAGGGATATGATTTCTGTTCATCAGAGCATATATCCTTTGTATCTTTGGATCCATGTTTGTAAATTAGAAAGGGTCATTGTATCTTTTTAACCAGTCTAGAGTTCTCTACCAGTGGAGTCTTTATATCTATTGAGAGTTGTGGATTCGCCAGGTGGAAGGTTTCAAATTTTCTGTCCACCATCAGCATGATTGGGATTTCTCAATGCATTCTCAAGGGAATCTATGAAGACTAGTGGGGTCAAAAGGGCTACTGAAGATTAGTGGAGTCGCTAGGTGGAATACACTTACTATTTTAAGGATGTAATTGTTGTCCACCATCAACAACTGAATACCAATCTAAGTATTCTTGTGAGTTTTCTGAGATCAAAGGAATACTTAGTTTGTCACTAACACAGAAGGTCCCACCGTGATCGCCAGAATGTTAGTGTCCCGTGATTTGGCAGATTGGTAAACCAAATGCATAGGGTAGCATGAAACTAGTCTTTGGAGTCCTAGGACCTAGCCTTCTTGGACTCAGAGAGGGCTCTCTCTATTAGATGCAAAGGATTTGAACTTTTTGCTTTGGATGGTTGATTTCAGGCTAGTTGTTAAGTGTAGGGTTTGTTGTTTGTTTTGGTTGGGTAAGATGAACAGGTAGAATAGGTGGAGTGAGGTATTTAAATCATTGGGCTATTGAGTCAATGAAAGTCATGGATATCTCAATAATGAATCAGAGTGCACTACAGGGCCAATCTAGTGTGGTCACTAGATCCTTAAGGTCATGAGTGATATGAAATGGACATTAAGTTGGGGAAAAACAAGGTAGGGCAAAGGGAAGTGAAGTATCCTTTGTCATATACCCATAAAAAAGAAGGTCTCAAATATGATAAGAAAAAGATACTAATCATGAGATAGGGCAAACCATTTACTCAATGACAATACTTACATAAATAAATATCCAAGATAAACATTTCAATGAAACAAAGAAAGCAAGAAAAGCTTATCTAACTTTAGTAATTTCACCTTAAAATTTGGAAAACATATAAGATGACACAATAACTTTAATCAATCAAAGAGGGAACTCCTAAATTTTTTTGATCACGCTATAAATAACTCTGAGGAAAACTGATAGGCATGGACAAAGGGCAAGATCAGAACAAGACCTCCTTGGCTTAACCTAACAAGTAATACTTCAAAGAGAGATTTCAAAAACAGGGTTTAGATAGCATCAAATAAGTAGGGCTTACCATGAATCATATTTTTAAACTAGAATATTAATCCATAGATGAAACAAACAAGCATAAGGAGGCCTAAAGAGCAGCTAAGAATTATTTAAACACACCCAATAGAGGAAAACATCAAGGCAATAGAAGACAGGAGGACTAAGGTGCTTCAAAGAGCATTTCTCAACCTATAATTTTCTGTTCTATTGCAACAAAGAAGGATGAAACATAATGATAACAAGAAAACATAAAAAAATTAAGAATACATCACCATTAACCAAGCTAAGGAATCCTGCAAACAAGCTTCTCCATCATCAATCCAAGCAAGCCATTCATAAACTTCACAACACCAATTTCTTCTCCAAGCTCATAAAAACCATGTATTCTCTCAAAGCTCATAAAATTCCAACATTTAAAATGAAGCCCTCATGCTATATTTAACTCAGCAAAGGAGGGAAAAAACCCTAGATAGGGTTGGAAAAAGTCAAAATCACCCATAAATGTCATTTATGCCTAAGAGACAATGCAAGGCCTAAGGCACAAAATATCTCATGAAATAAATGCTAAAATAACTTCTTGCACCTAATTCTAGAGTGATTTTCCTCAAAAAACACTAAAATAGGATTTTGCAATAAATGAGTGTGTTTTGTTGACTTTTGGTCCAAAGCACACTAAAGAGTCCATTTGCGCAATGCCAAAAATAGGTACTTTTGCAACCAAGTTTTGGACCCCTTCCTAATGTCGGATTTTTCTCCACGATAGCTCATTGGAAATATTGCTGAGTCCTCTTTCCAAATATTCATTTTTTTTTCTTATTGGACCCATATAACCTATTGAAAAAGTTAATTTCCCAATACTGCTATTAGTGCAGCGCCACCTCCAGCAGAAAATAGGATTTGTTGTAGCCAAGTTTTGGACCACTTCCTGATGTCGGATTTTTCTCCGTGATAGCTCTTTGGAAAGCTTGATGAGTAAAATTTTCAAAAATTATTATATTTTCCTGATCCAAATCCATTATCTTGTCCAAAATGCCAAAATACCAACATTTCACTACATAGTCCATTTACACAGCGCCAAAAATAGGTACTTTTGAAACCAAGTTTTGGACCCCTTCCTGGTGTAGGATTTTGCTCTGTGATGGCCCATTAGAAAACCTGATAAGTCTAATTTCCAAATTTATTTATTTATTTATTTTTCTGATCCATCATATGTAACCTATCTAAAATGCCAAAATATCAACACTGCTTATTAGTGCAGTGCCAGGCCTGAAAAGGAGGCAAAATGGTGAAAGTTTAGGTGTTTTTTGACCTTTTGAGGGGTCAAAACTACAATTGCTCTGAAATTTTGTGAGAATAGTGTAATAGTGATGAAAAATCCAAAAATACTGATTTTTACTTCTGAGTATGCTCCAGGGATTAGCTCATCGACAGTGGCACTGCGCTAATAGGCCTCCAAAATCACAAAAAAACAAAAACTTGTCCAAATTTCTTCAAACTTGGTGGATGTATCTTTCATAGGGTTTGGGAGACCTTATGAGAAGCTGATGCCAAAAATCCAAGGTTTTCATGACCTTTTTCTTCCTTTAGGGTTTGGATTCCAATGAGGGCCTCTTTGATATGCCAATGAAAAAGGTGTGATGGTAGTCTTGTTGATGTCTTTATCATGGCTGTGGTCTTCATTTTTGTCACTTGCTTCATATGTATTCATGCTGACTTTTGATTCTACATTTTCCTCACCTTTTTCATCTTCATCCTTGTCAAGCCCACTGCCCTTTTCTTCATTATCTATCTTTGTCTCTCCATCATCATCTGCCTCTGTTTCTTCTTCACTTTCCCTCCTTTGTGTTTTGGCCTCATATGCATTTGCCCTCTTTCACTACTGACTATCTTCTACTCCTGACATGGTGATTTAGGGCTGATGGTGGGAAAATTTGGGCAAGAGGAGTGAAATGGGAATGATGGTGGGCAACTTTGCAAATGAGTGATATGGAGGCAAGGTATGTGACTGAGTGTTTGAATTTGAAAGATGGCTTATTTTTAGATGATTTGTGACAACCCTAATTAACTCTCCCACAAATGACAACTAATTTGTTCATGGAGACAAAAAACATAGTTTTACCTTGCCTTTAAGACCTAGGGTTGCACAACTAGGGTTTAATCATTCCTTAGCCACCAAATGACTTAAAAATACTTGAGGAGAAAAAGAAATAGGCCACCTACCAGCTTTTTACTCTTCTGCAGGCTTTGGAGGTAATTTGGAGGATGATATTTAGCCTTTGGGAAATTTTTTTTCTTGTTTGAAGAGCCTCTACATTAGCACAGCCTCAGGCAGTCTTGCCTGTGGATTATTGCAGCGCCAGGCAGTTGTGCCCATGGATTAACACAACGCTACTTATTTGTGCAACGCCAAAAAAGGGTCAACTTGCAGAAAAGTTTTGATGACCTTCCCGATGTCAAATTTGCGCCTGTGATAGCTCTTTGGAAATATTAACCTATATGATTTCCAGATGTACCATTTTTTCCCTGATTGGAGTTGATTTTCCCTATCAAAATTTGAGTTTCCCAAGACTGTTTAAAAAGTTCTGAGTGATGGTGCAGAAATGCAGAGTGCTGGTGCAGATAACTTTTGGAGGCCTTAATTAACTCAAAATTAAGCTCCTGATAGCTCAGTGGAAATATCTCCAAGCCTAGTTGTCATTTTACTCATCAAGAAAGTCATTTGGACACTCCAGTTGTGAGAAAACCTTATTTTCCCAAGGTCACTCCAGCAGCGCATACATTCTCTTAGGACACCTATATTATTGATATTTCTCCCAAACCATGATACCTGTGTAAAAAATGAAGGATTTTTTTTCTTCTTGGGCCTATGATGGACAAAAACCTCTCTCACTTTTGTTAAATTCATCTCTATTTGGTCAGAAACACAGTTTGAAGAAAAACTAGCCCTAGGTGTGACACATGGCTTGTCTCTTGGAAAGAACTCCTGGAAAAAGATGGAGGCATGATTCTTATGAGTTGGTATGGCTTCATGATTGCTGATGTGACCTACCATATGGATCTTCTTCCCTTATGCCTCTTTTCCATAGCAAACCCTAGCTTAGATGGAAGAGGAAATTAGGGTTTTGTGTAGGGGATTTAAGACTGCCTTGTAGAGGGAGGGGATTGAAGGGGTTAAGGGTTGTATAAATTCTTGGGGAAATTTTGGGGAATAGAGATAGATTTTATAGAGTAGGTGAAAGTGGAATTTCAAGAATTGAGTGAGGGGAAGGGGTACAAAAGGGCAAAACATAGGCCTAGTCTAAAAAAATGTCAAATTGTGGTAATAGACTAGGTTTTGTAGAAAAATGATGAATTTGAGGGATAGGAGTGATGGGAAGTGTTTGTGAAGGTATATTAAGGATAGGAGAAGGTGTGAGAGCATCATGATACAAGATTTGTTGATGATTTAACCATGGAGGTCATGAAACCAAGAAAAATGCCCTCAAAAACCTTAGATGGATAATGGGGTCATAGGCAAGGGACAAATAGAGTAATGAGATTATGGGTGTGAAAATGGGATAGAGATGAGAGGCATGAGTCCATGAGGGATCTTCCGTGAGTGATAGGCTGACTATGACATGATAGAGTAGGGAGATAGTGAAAATTTATCCTAAGGATAATGAAGGCAGTGAGATTTCTAAAACTCACAATATTCATGAATTTTGTTTTTAGAAATCTAGGATAAGCATTTAGTCATCTACAAAATAGCAAAAATTACTGATGACTAACACCTGCATTTTAGCCAATACAGTAGGAAAATCTTCTATTTCATGATCGAATTTTCTACAATACTTACTAGAAATTGCAACATGATTCTAAAAATCCGTGGCGAAATGTCCCGGCTGACCACAATTATAACATATGATATGACTGCAACCTCATCCAACGCCTCCTCCTCAGCCACACCCTCGTCCTTGGAAACCTTCGTGCACTATGGGTGAACTTGGATTTTTGCAACCTTTGACTTACATTTTTTACACCTTAGGAGTTTGCTGCATCGTTAGATCATAGCTTCGACAGTTCCTTTCATCATGTCCAACTGAGCTACAAAATTAACAGAAAAATTACTTTGGTGATTGGATATACTTCTGCAAAAAATGAAATTAGTTTGTGGGGTGCTGGCCTGCAACCTAGTATAGGCTATACCACAAATATGGTCCCATACTTGGTTTAACACTTGGCCCAAGCTTCATTGGACTTAGTATCCTAGGACCCAAGTACTCTTTAAAAACATGATATTGATCCTTATAGTGGCCCTCTGGTTTGCAATTTATGCACCAAAATTTTGACCTTATGTCAAACCAAACCTTTTTTCCCTTCTTCAAGTCTTGGAGTTCCGTATGCAAGCTCACCAATTGGGTCTAGATCTGTTGTGTTAGTGTCGATATCTTCATCCCTCCGTCAGTGATCAAATTCTCTTGTTGCATTACATATTAGGTGTCTTGCTCAGTCAGCTACATTCCATTGGGAGCATGGATCATCTGACGGTAGTGGCCTGTTGTACATTTTCCCTCATGTCCTTTACCTGCTGGCCCATTTTCATTCATTAAAATCATCTGCAGTCACTTTTTGTCTTATAATTTGCAAGAGTCATTTTTAGGGTTTCAGTTTCATTAGGTCTAGGGTTTCATAAAAAAGGGTCTTCAAATTTTCCAATAATGGTCAGCGGGTGCATGAGGAGGTTGAATAAAGTTCCAATACCAAATAAATTCCATCATCATATGCCCAAAAATGTATTTTTTCTTCAAAACCCTGTTTTGAGGAAAAACAGAGTATTTTAGGTTTTTATGTATAAATTTGATGTATTTCAGTTTTCTCATATGTAAATAACTTCAATGGCAACCTTGGTCACCTGAATAAGCTTCAGCAGCTCCATCCCTTGCAAGGCAAACAAAAATCAAATGATTCAGTTCATCTAAGGTAAAAATGACGTAAACTGCCCAAAAACGGAGCTAAAAAAGTAAGTTACAAGGAAAACATTACAAAGGTGGGTTTATATGTATATAAACTTGTTGGTCATGTTCAAAAAGCTTATTTGCATTCAAAGGAGAAAAAATGAGTAGGAGAGGGTCATGCTGGAGATAAGGAGCAAGTTTGAATGAAAACTGGGAAAATTTCAGTGGCGCGGCGCATTGGGTGAGAGGCACGGCGCATACAAGTGGCGCGACGCATTGGGCCGGCCTCCACAGTGTAAAAAATACACTGGTGCAGTGCATTGAGTAGGCGCGGCGCGTTGGGTTTGTGGCGCGGCGCATAGAGCTGCAAGCCCAATTTCACCATAAAATTCCCCAAACTTTCCAAATTTGCTCAAATCCGTGGTATGCAAGTAATTTTAGATTCCTTCCATTGCTAGTGAAGAGGTTTTTCTTAAAATTTATGATGGTTTAGTGTGATAGAATTCAAACCCTACCTCCTTCCAAATTTGCTCAAAAACAATTGTCTAGGGATGCATTTGTGTCTTTGCTACCAATTCCACTCCATCAATCCCTCATTCTTTCACTCCTTCATTCATTCTTCACTTTCATCCACTCATTCCCTAATTCCCATATCCCTAATCCCACTATCCCAAACCCTACACTCCTTAAACCCTACTCACATCCCTAAAACTCTTACTCCCATCCCTAAACTCTGTTCACACATACATTTTTACACTCTCTTCCGTACACTCTACCCATTTCATTCCTCCACCATATTTTCAAACTGTTATCCACAAAACCATCCATGTACAACCACATTTTTCAAAACCAAAGGAAAACAGTGGAAAGAGACAGTGATCATGGGTATGAGCCAGAGATTGAACATGACCGGGAATATTGGCTTGAGAGAACAAAATTGCACTTGGGAAAGGATGCTAGAGAAGGCCAACAATGAGAAAAATATGTTGAGGAACATGGCATACCACTACTTGGCGAGAAACAAGGTGTGCAAAGCAAGAATCAGGAACTTGAAGGATAAGTTGAAGAAGGCATCAAGGAGGCGAAAATAGCATGATAAACTTCAGATATTGGCTGAGGCTTCCTTGGCCCAACACAAAACTTGATGGAGGACACTCAACCCAAATTTCAAAAAATTTGGGACACTTTTTGCAATTTTGAAATTTTTGGCTTAAAAAACAGATTTTTCTACTCTATGCGCCGCGCCACGTGGCGCTCGCTTTTTATGGGGGACTCCTTTTGATGAAAACTCAGCATTTTTTGATTTTTCATGGAAAAATATGCATGCCTACCAATGGCCAAGAAATTTTGATAGGTTTTGGGCTTCCAAAAAGGTCAAAAACACCCTAAAAATGACCTTTCTGCCCCTTTTTTGACACACAGGAATCAGTCTTGGGAGAACTCAGTTTTGGAGGGGTAAATGGATGCCAAATTCAAAAATTCCACTTATGCTGGAAAGTAGACAGGCAGATATTTCCAACAAGCCCACTTGGAGAAAAGTTTGACACCAGGAAGGCCTCCAAAATCAGCTGCAAACAGGCGCGATGCATAGGGAAATCAGGCGCAGCGCATTGGAGGATTTTACTCATTTTTGGTCAAAAATTCTGTTTTTCGCCTAGTTTTTTTTTACAGTTTGAATTTTTCCTTCTAGTTGTCAAAATCATGATGTAATTAAATATAAAATGATGGATTTTGATGTAATTATGCTAAATTTTCACTCATAGAGGTAGATTCATCCATCAAAAGGTAATTTGCAACTGAATGAATCAGTTTCCCAGTTTTTAGAGGCAAGTTGTTCCATTGCCTACTTTCTAGTTCTCAGTTTAGATTTTTTTGGAACAGCTCCTAAAATTATGAGCTCGACCCCTAGAGGCTGGGATGAGTTATTGTTTGTCTATCTGTGATTTTTTAGCTACAGTGAGTTGGAACTTTGATAATGCTTTTGAGATCATCAGAGCATTCATCTCCTCGCGCTTGGCAAAGAAGATACTTGTCATAAAGACTTATGGGATTCATGTGGAATTTTCTTTATAGTGTTTTCTCAATGTGTAAGTCTACTGTGTTTTATTTGATACCATTTTCTCTTATTTCTTCAACTAAACAAACAGTGATAAAGGTAGAATTCATTAAAATTTGCAAAGTGCTCTACCTAGTGGTTTGTTTCATTTTTCATGTTTACATTGTTCGAAGAGAATCCCAACAGGTTTCTTTTTGCCTCTAAACTCCTCACTGGGTCTAAAGCTATCCATTTCTTCCAAAATTGAAGTGTCAAAAATTTCCTACCTTGCCCCATTCGTATCTCTTCGCAAAATCGAGCCTCATTCTCTGCACTCCAAATTTGCATTTCCTTTCGAGCCAACGTAGTATCTTCATGCTCAATCACAATATTTTGCATACATACCTAGCCTAAAATCAGTCTTCATTCAAGTCAACTCAAACCTCACTGATCATTTTTTGCTGAGATTGACAAGGAGAGAGCCCTCTCCCAACCTAGTAGGGCTAGCTACCAGGTTAAGCGTGGTTTGATGTTACCCTAGATTCTGCCTTTCTCAGCCTGAGGTAGATTTAGGCCATAACATAGTCGCGACCATACTAGAGAAATTTTTTTTTGTTTGATTTATAAACTATAGACGGAGCCTGAAGTTAGCCAGGTAGCCTTCGAAACGCTCTTGATTTTCATTAGCGAAAGTAGATGAATGATGTTTCAGTCAATCTCCGGTCTAGTTTATGAACTGAACATCTGGTTCCCTTAGTAAAATGTAATCAAGTTCAGATCTGATTGTTGATGGTGGACAATGATCAGACACCGCAAGGCTGAAATCATTCACCTGGTGACTCTAAATCAGTTTCAAGATCAGATCCAAGGACTCCACTGGAGGATGAACCTGACCAACAGAAACATGAAAGGACAATATGGAAAGATCAGGTATTCAAGTTGGAATTTCATCCAAGACATTTTGTTCTTTTTCATAAATTATTTCTTCTCTTTTCCCGAGAATGTCAAGAAGGCTTTGCAAAGTATATTGTATTTGAGAAAAGATCCTCGGCCTGCATTTGATTCCTTCCCTTTGAAGATTGTGAATACCAAATATTTGCATGCTTTTGAGCTTGATCAAGACCTTTCTTCCAAATCTTGTGATGACCATCTTCAAACTGATGAACCTCAAGAGACCAAGACTGATTCTGCAGCATTTTTACATACCCCTATACCTTGTAAAATTCCAGATCGATACAAGCCTCTGATTTTACCTCCTATATCCCATGCTTTCCCTAAAAATCATGACCTATATCTACCAATATTTGATGGTGAATGCGACAACATCACTGCTGAGAGACATGTTCTGAATTTTGAGTCTTTTCTTGACCTTTTTGAAGTTGATGAAGAGGATGTCAGTATTAGGCTTTTTGCTCTTTCTTTGCAAGGCAAAGTCAAGAGTTGGTTCAAAACCCTACCTGATGCGAGCATCTCAGATTTCTAGCAGTTCGTCAAAGTTTTCCTCAACAGGTGGGTGATCAAACAGAACCCTTTCTTGATTATAGAAGAGTATAACCAGCTGAAAAGACTGCCAGAGGAGACAGTACAATAGTTTTCTGCCAGATTTAACCAAGTTTATTATTCGATGCCAGTTAATATAAGACCTCCTCTTGGATCCGCTCTCTTACATTACCTGGGCACTTTTGATCCAGAAATGGAGTTTCAGCTGAGAGAAAATAATCTTGCAACACTTGAAGAGATGCAGAACAGTGCAGTAGATGTAGAGGCTCATTTGCTGATCCAAAGGGCAAAGTTGAAGGAAGAAGAGATTAAAAACATAGATCTGGAGGAATCGACATCTCTAGAGGTAAAGCTTGACATTTTGGTAAGTGCAGTGGAAGAGATGATGCAGAGGATCATCACAAGGAATGAGTATAATGTTCAAGCCCATGGCTCGCTAATTGAAGAAGAACAAGTTGTTGATCCAAAACATTTTGTTTCTTATCCCAGTTGTCATAGATCTGATAATGATTGTTTTATAGATCATCTTGGAGAAGAGAGAGCTGTTGATATGACATGTATGCTTGATGATGTGTTTTATACTGATGATTTGCCTCAGTTTGATCAGTATGATGATGATTATGTTCTCCAAACAAAAGCTAATCTTGCAGACAAATCAACAGCTAGTTTGTGGAAGGAGGAAGTTCACTTTCAGCAGTTCGAATACAATGTTCAGCCATCACATATCAGCTATGGAAATGACGAGGAAAGTGCAGCAAATTTTGAAGTAAGTGAAGGATCTTTGCCTTTTTGTTTTGATTCGTTTCAGTTCATCAGAGACAACTTCCATGCAATCAGAAATCAACTGTCGACAAGTCTTGATTTGGACCATCTTGAGGGCAATAAAAACCTTGTTCAAGACTTCTCATATCCAGATTTGCAGCCCTCGAATTCCATTGATTGTCAAGTTGCAGGTGAAGACATGGAAGCTGGCACATATGATCAAATGATACAAGACGATTCCATACCATTTTGTTTTGAATCATTTCAATTTTTGAAGGGTAAATTGCATAGTATATCTTCAAATGAGAAGCCTGTAGGAAATCATGTAATCTCATCGGAACCAATAGAAAATGGGTTGCAGCAGTCTTTTCAAGTTTTTCACGATCCAATAGCTGATGTGTTGGATGACGTCTGCAGTCAAAGTATTTCTCCATTGACAACATGTGAGCTTGAAACATGTGCTAATATAAACTTGATCCGACAGCTGGTTTCTTTGTCATTTTTAGTAGGAGTCTCGTCACAAAGCTCAAAACAAAGTTTACATTCATGGTATGAGAAGAAGAGAATTAATCCATTGGATGAGCTAAGTCCCAGTGTGCATGAATTTCAAGATCCGTATGCAGTGTTTTTGGAGGCGGATAGAGAATCCGTAGCATTCAAAGGATCTGTTCACAAGTTTTCATGGGAGTTTCCTTTCAGTAGTGCTCTCTTGTTGTTCATATGCAAGCACTTGCGGAGAATTCAAATAGCAGCCAGGATGCTTACATGGTTGCATTGGTTATTTCATTTCACTTGATATGGCGGTGAAATAGAAAAATTAGAGTAGGTTTTGATGAATAAGTTCAATTATGAGCATCTTTTCCAGTCTGTCAATTTTGTTTTAGTTTTCAGTCTTAGTTTTGAGTCAGATTTCGGTCCCGAAATTGAGTCAAGAGTTTGGTTTTACTTTTTCGAATTTATTGACTCCAAAGCCCAATGGATGAAAGAACTGCCTGCTTTCCTAGCGATCTATAGTTATGGGCACCTCCAAGGAGCTACCATCCCCATTGGAGCCAATGTTAGTGTCGGTATCTTCATCCCTCCGTCAGTGATCAAAATTCTCTTGTTGCATTGCATATTAGGTGTCTCACTCAGTCAGCTTCATTCCATTAGGAGCATGGATCATCTGACAGTAGTGGCTTTTTATACATTTTCCCTCATGTCCTTTACCTACTGGCCCATTTTTATTCATCAAGATCATCTGCACTCACTTTTTGTCTTTAAATATGTAAGAGTCATTTCTAGGGTTTTCAGTCCCATTAGTTCTAGGGTTTCATCAAAAAGGTCTTCAAAATGTCCAATAATGGTCAGCAGGCACATGAGGAGGTTGAATAAAGTTCAAGTACCAATAAATTCTATCATCATATGCTCAGAAATGTATTTTTCCTCAAAACCCTGTTTTGAGGAAAAATAGAGTATTTTAGGTTTTTATGTATAAATTGATGTAATTTCAGTTCTCTCATATGTAAATAACTTCAGTGGCAACCCTGGTCACCTTGCCAAGCTTCAGTAGCTCCATCCCCTGCAAGGCAAACCAAAAAATCAAGTCATTCAGTTCATCAAAGGCACAAATAAAGCAAACTGCCCAAAACAGAGTTGGAAGAGTAAGTCATAATACAAACATTATAAAAGTGGGTTTTATGAGTGAAAAATAAAAATCTTGTATATAAACTCATTGATCATCATCAGAGAGCTCATTTGCATTCAAAAGAGAAAGATTGAACAAGAGAAAGTTGTGATGAAGAAAAGGAGAAAGTTTGAATGAAAACCAGGCAAAGTTCAAAGGCGCAGAGCATTGGGTGAGAGGCGCGACACATATAAGTGGCATGGCACATTGGGTCGGCCTCCACAGTGTAAAAAATACACTGGCACGGCACATTGAGTAGGCGGAGCGCGTTGGGTTTGTGGCGCGACGCATAGAGCTACAAGCCCAATTTCACCATAAACTTCCCCAAAATTTCCAAATTTTCTCAAATCCGTGGTGTGAAAGTAAGTTAAGATTCCTTCCATTGCTAGTGAAGAGGTTTTTCTTACAATTTATGATGGTTTAGTGTGATAGAATTCAAACCCTACCTCCTTCTAAATTTGCTCAAAAAAAATTGTCTAGGGCTGCATTTGTGTCTTTGCTACCAAGTTCAATCCATCACTCCCTCATTCTTTCAATCCTTCATTAATTCTTCACTTTCATCCACTCATTCCCTAATTCCCATATTCCAAAAATTCCCTAATTCCCATATCCCTAATCCCACTATCCCAAACCCTACACTCCCTAAACCCTACTCACATCCCTAAAACTCTTACTCTCATCCCTAAACTTTGTTCACACATACATTTTTACACTCTCTTCCGTACACTCTACCCATGTCACTCCTCCACCATATTTTCACACTGTTATCCACAAAACCATCCATGTACAACCACATTTTTCAAAACCAAAGGCAAACAATAGAAAGAGACAGTGATCATGGGTATGAGCAAGAGATTGAACATGACCGGGAATCTTGGATTGAGAGAACAAAATTGAACTTGGGAAAGGATGTTGGAGAAGGCCAAAAATGAGAAAAATATGTTGAGGAACACGACATACCACTACTCGGCAAGAAACAAGGTGTGCAAAGCAAGAATCAGGAACTTGAAGGCTAAGTTGAAGATGGCATCAAGGAGGCAAAAAGTGCAAGATAAACTTCAGATATTGGCTGAAGCTTTCTTGGCCCGGCATATCACTTAATGGAGGACACTCAGCTCAATTTTCAAAAAAATTGGGACACTTTTTGAAATTTTGAAATTTTTGGCTCAAAACACAGGTTTTTTTGCCCAATGCGTCGCCCCACGTGGCGCTCGCTTTTGATGGGGGACTCCTTTTGATGAAAACTCAACATTTTTGGATTTTTCATGGAAAAATATGCATGCCTACCAATGGCCAAGAACTTTTGACAGGTTTTGAGCCCCCAAAAAGGTCAAAAACACCCCAAAAATGACCTTTCTGCCCCTTTTTGGACACACAGGAAGTAGTGTTGGGAGAACTCAATTTTGGAGGGGCAAATGGAAGCCAAATTCAAAAATTCCACTTGTGTTGGAAAGTAGACAGGAAGAAATTTCCAAAAAGTCCACTTGGAGAAAATTTTGACATTGAAAAGGCCTCCAAAATCAGCTGCAAACTGGCGCGACACATAGGGAAATCAAGCACGGCGCATTGGAGGATTTTACTCATTTTTGGTCAAAAACTCTGTTTTTCACCTAGTTTCTTTTACAGTTTGACTTTTTCCTTCTAGTTGTCAAACTCATGATGTAATTAAATATAACATGATGGATTTTGATGTAATTTTTCTAAATTTTCACTCATAGAGGTAGATTCATCCATCAAAAGTTAATTTGCAACTGAATGAATCAGTTTCCTAGTTTTTAGAGGCAAGCTGTTCCACTGCCTACTTTCTAGTTCTCAGTTTAGATTTTGTTGGAACAGCTCCTAAACTTATGAGCTCGACCCCTAGAGGCTGGGATGAGTTATTTTTTGTCTATATCTTGTGATTTTTCAGTCATTAGCAGAGGTTGGACTTTTGGGAATGCTTTGAGCATCATTATACATTCATCTCTGCAGTTTGGCAAAGGAATAGACCAGGGTTTGCAACACTCTATGGGATTCATGTGGCATTTTTCTTTGATAGTGTGTTTCTCTCTGTAAATGTAAGTCTACTGGTGTTTTATGTATACCATTTTCTCTCTTATTTCTTCTTAACTTAAACAAACAAGGATAAAGGTAGAATTAATTAAAATTTGCAGTGCTCTACCTAGGGTTTGTTTAATTTTCTATGTTTTTAGCTGTTTGAAGAGGATCCCTGAAGGTTTCTTGCCCTCTTTAACTCCTCACTGGTCTAAATCTCTCCATTTATTTCAAAATTGAAGTGTCAAAACAATTTCCTACCTTGCACCATTCAGATCTCTACAAAACTGAGCCTCATTCCCCAGACCCAAATTTGCCTTTCCTCTTGAGCCAACGAAGTATCATTAAATTCAATCAAGAATCTTTTGCATACATACCTAGCCTAAAATCAATCTTCATTCAAGTCATCTCAAGCCTCATTGATCATTTTTGCTGAGATTGACAAGGAGAGAGCCCTCTCCCGATCTGGTAGGGCTAGCTACCAGGTTAAGCATGGTTTGATGTTACCCTAGATTCTGCCTTTCTCGGCCTGAGGTAGATTTAGGCCATAACATATATCAGATCAGATTTTAATATTCCTAAATATCTGAAGATTTCTGCAGATATGCACTTTAGATCTCAAATCTACTCCTTGTACTTCATGTATTGTTGAAATCCCCAAGGGGATTTTGAAGAAGAGTCTTTATAGTGTATGGATCTGTCATAGATCTGACTTTTCATGCATTATTTTTCTCTAGATCTAAGATGTAATAAAAATCTACTATAGCTCAATAAAATAACGTTGTTAAGGCGGTTTTAGTCTTAATACATGGTTGCAGCACCTCTTTTGAGGATTTTCTTTCATCGGAGACTTATATTTCCCCTTGTATATCTTATGGCTTCATTGTACATCTGATTTGCTGTTGTAAATGTTAAATAAGAGTCCCATTATTTCCCTCTTGCTATGTTTTTAGATGAACAATGTCATTTCTCTGCATAACTTTCTTATATTTTTGCATTTCCCATTTGGGAATATTACATTGGTATCAGAGCATCATCTTGGCATAGCCTGTGCATTCTAAGAAGCCAATATGTCTTCAAAACAAGAAGAACCTCTTACTGATAGAGAGAAGAGGTATCTAAAGAGAAGATAGAATAAATTTGATTACACCAATGAAAATTAAGACAAGGGTAAAGCCCCTGTATCTGGAAGCGATGAAGAAGGAAAGGAATTTGCTAAGATCCTTTTGAGAGCCATGAAATATCTTGCTAGAGAGATCAAAGAGATGAGATTGGACAGAATCAAAGAATCTTCTAAGAGATTTGATCTTGGAGAAGGCTCTGGCATGTCTCACGACTAGAATTATCAACCAGTGCATTGGCCACAAGTTTCCCAACGCTCTACCATGCCTACCTTTTTGGTTGTGGGAAATGAAGGGTTTCAAGAGAAATAATCCCTTGAAGACTATATTGAAGAATATGAGTCTCAAAATTAGATATTCAAATATCACTTGAGTTTTCAAGAGTTTTTTCACCTCAAGGATAAAAGAAGACCAAGGCATCATCATAGAGATGGTGGATTCACTCAGAATCATGATTGACATCACTCTATGGCCAGATTATGTTTACCCAACTTTGATGGGTCATCCAAGTGTTCTTCCAAAGAATAGGTAGAAAAATTTGACATCTACTTTTAGTTGAAAAAGGTTCTAGAGATGGAGGCTATCAAGATTGCAGTGCTGCACTTTGAAGGTGAAGCACATGACTGGTGGTTCCATGGCTTGTCTACATTGGGTCATGCCAATGTGACTGTTTATTGAGAGTTCAATAGAAGGCTGGTGGAAAGGTTTGACAGTGGAGATCCAGAGGCACCATTCATGAGCCTTGCAAAGTTGTAACAATCAGGTAATATAGATTCTTACAGTTCTGAATTTTTGAGATTATCTGTTATGGTTCCTGATTTTTCTACAACAAGAAGCGTGTACATGTTCATTGATGGTTTATATGAACCTCTTCATGGGTTGATTAAATATACCAAGCCCAATACCATGCATGATGCTATTGAAAGGGCTAAAGACCTTCAAGATTCCTTGCCAAAATAAAAGGCAAACTTTCAACAAAAGCCTTATTTTCCTTCTAAAGGAAGGGAAGAGAAAGCTGCTCCTTCAAAGGAGAGCTCATACAAGAAGCCTCTTGATGATGTTCGGAGAGATCTGAGAAAAAGGAAGCTATGCTTCACTTTCCAAGAATCATGGGCACCTGGACATAGATGTGCTTTTGGAAAAGCACATTACATAGAGGTCTTCTCAGATATTGAGGAGGAAGAGGAAGATGAACCAAGAAGAGGTCACAACACTAACACTGCTGGAGGAGATCCAACACCATCAAGAGATGGGAATGTGGAATTTTCTCCTATTGGAGGGACTCTTGCATATTTTAGAGGAGTACCTAATTACTTGACCTTAAGAGTTCAAGGTTGAATCTTGAATCATAGGGTTTCTGTATTGATTGATAGAGGGGCCACCCACAATTTCATTGATGCCCATCTTGTACAAAGGAGGGAAATACCCATTGATACTTTTGAGGGATTATCTGTTTTGGTCCCAAGAGATAGAACAATGCAATGCATGCATTATGTCCCATCACTTTCAGTCACCATGGGAACTTACACTTTGGTTGATCACTTCTTTGTGGTTGACATAGCGGACACCAATGTGATTTTGGGTGTTCAATGGTTGATTACATTGGGGAAAGTCACCACTGATTGGGAGGCTTTGCAAATGGAATGGGTGGACAAGAAGAGTGGTGAATCTCAAATGATCAAAGGCATGCATACATACCCCTCAAAACCACTTCCACACAGAAATCAGAGATGGATTTGCGCAGTGGAAGCAAGGACATTATAGTCCCATCTATCATGCTCATGAGATTTCTGCATGGGACACTCCTATCTAGTGGAAAACCACCTGGGAGGCCACCTGATTCAGATTTTGTGGGGAAGAACTCACAACATGATGCTCCAAGCTTAGATCCAGGAGGGATTGGAGCACTATAAGACAAAGCTACAACATTGGGAGTCTTGGGGAGGCTCAAGGAGGAGGGAGATCTTCTTCCCTTATCATCATTACCCACTCTCATTTATGATTTTGCGCGGTGGGAGGAGAAGAATGGAAGGAATGGCCTTCCAACACATACCTTTGGCATGGGAGATGTAAAGGAGGAGAGCAGAAAAAAGACAAAAATTTATGTTGATACATCATCAGCGCTGTCATTGTTGGGCAGTTTAGATCCATATTGGAAATCCCAACTGTTGGTGGATTATTCCAAGGATCTTCACACTTGTATGATACTTGATGACCAGCTGCATGAAGAGGGATATTTAGTCCAAGGATGAGTCATCTATCATCATGGTAGGATCTTCTTGTCTAGAGCCTCCAAGCTCAAGAAGAAGTTGCTACAAAGAGCTTATGAAGAGTTCTATTTCAGCCATATGTATTCCATGAAGATCTACAACATCATCATGAGGAGCTTTGATTAGGAAGGCTTGAAAGAAGAACTACATCAGCATTTTCAAGAATTCATGGACTATGTGGAGTTGGGACAACAACATGACTCTATGAAAGAGTTATTTCAACCATCTCTTCCTTCCTTTGAGAGAGGAGATAGATCTATGCACCACTCCATTTGTAAGAGGAGGATTGTTGGTGAAGAATATGCTCATGTAAAACATGTTTTATTTTTTTATTGTATGCATTATTTCACCATGTTTATGTAGGCCATGACTCCAAGGAGGAGTATTATATATTGTAAACTTCATGGCCAACATCGGGCCACAAATTTTTTTGAATTTGGCCACTCCCTTGATGAACAAAGGGAGATTTTCAATCATGATGGGTGCTTTCTTAAGGCACCAAATATATCTCAAACTTTTAGCCATAGTGAGATAACATGGGCAGCAAGTGAGTGGTGGGGAAACCATTTACCACATCTTGATCTGATGTAGGTAGGAGATGCATTGCGCTGGTTCCACATGTGGGACTATGACCCACCTCCACATGCTCAAATTTCAGTTTGTATGTATGTATTTTTACTCCCATACATTGATAATATACTTGTACTTTTTATGGGGATGTATGGAGGGAGGATGGGAGGTATGCATGTGCCGAATGGGCTGGAGATTCTCAATGTATTTTATGCTACATGTTTCACAGAGGACATTAGGCAAGCCATGTTTGTTTCATTTGAATTATTTTCTCCTTGTGGGATGGATTATTTACATCTCATGAGAGATTTGGAGGAAAAATTCATGGAGGGTTGGATTGGTGAAAACTTAGCTTATGGAGGAAGCTTAACACATGATGGTGTCACCAATGGAGGAGGAGAAGAGTTGTAGCACTCACCTTATTAGTTGCTTGAGGATAAGAAACATTTTGGAGGGGAGGACTGTAATATTCCCAATTAGTCCTAAGCTAATGGGAATATTCAATTTTGTTTTATTTTTCTATTTCATGAATAAAAATGTAAAGGAGGTTCACAAAACTCCTAAACAGTAAATAAATCAATGCCAAATGTGAAAAGGCTTTATCTTGGCTATGTAAGTAAGCACCCTTAGGTGTGAAAAGGGCTGAACATTTTGACTGGGTTGACCATGACCAAATCTATAGTGTTGTCTTGGAGGAGTGGCCATTAATGAGGCACAGTGCAGTTTTAGATGGAGATGGCTCATGTGAAAGGAGATATTTCATTGAAGGTGGTTTAGGGTTTGCAAGCTCTCAACTTATAAAAGGAAGAGGATGGCAGTATGAAAAGGTTGTTGATGGTATTGTATTTTCTGAATATATTTTTTGTTTAGACATATATCATTCTCTTGTTGTTTAGCTATGTTAGTCATCATTAATTTTTTTCCCTGTTGATGACTAAATGTGTAATATTCCCATTTTAGCACATAGCTAAATGGAATATTAAAATTTTGTCTTTATCACCTAGCAGCTTAATAAATGGGTAATGGAACCCATTCTTATTGAATACATGAACAAAATCCCTCATAATGTGGAAGGGATCATCATAATAACCTTATTTTGCACCATCAAGTGTGAAAATGGTCAAATGCATGAAGACAAGGTCAGGTTTGACCAAGTCAACAACGCTGCCATAGGAGGGGTGGCTCACTTTGGAAGACAGCACAGTGTGAATGAGGAAGAGGATATTTTTCGGAGGAAACCCTAATGAGTGGGGCCCATGGAGAGATAGATTTCACTTGTTTAAAAGGAGGTCAAGGCAGCCATTGTTATTCATGCTTGAGATTATTGATTTCATTGTCTATTCAGACATTGTGCATTCTTTTGTTGTTTAGCAAGAATTGTCGAGGAATTCCTGTTTAGGATTTCTTCACCTTCTTGAGAGGCCTCTTGAGGGATTGTTATTCATTCTCCACATCTCTTGGCTCAAGGCCAAAGCCACCTCTTTCAGTCACAATGTTATTCCTGTAGCAGGATAACTTTGTGTTGCAGGGTGTTGCAGTGGGGACTCCACAACGCTGTTTCCTTGGCTCATCTTTCAAAGGAGGGAGCTTCTATTCCTATGGGAGGCTAGTGAGGTAAATTCCTGAGCATATTTCAGATCATTGGCATCAGGCCAAGCACTTCCCTTCACCAATAACGTAGTCCCTTCTCTAGACTGCGTTATTTCTGTGTGCCATTGCAGTGGGGACTTGCTCCACTATTTTGGAGGGTGAGATCTTCAGGGATTGGATCAGCCTTTCACCTAAGAGATCCGTTCGATGAGATTCAGCCATTATTTGTAGCATCATTAGCTATCTACATCCATTTCTATTTTCTGAGTTGCAGCTGCTACCCAGCAACTCAGACATTTCTGCAAATTTGCCATTTTGTATGTATTTCAGCCAATCCTTTTAAGGATTGTGTATTGTAGTTTCTAGGGGTTGAGATCTTGCTCCCCCTCTTTTATTTGAGCTGTATATTTTCATATTGTGTATTGACACTATTTTGTAGCAGTTCTCCTTTATAGACTGCGTCGTCATAGCTAGGGCTTCTTGCATATAACAATATTTCTCCATTTGTCATGTATATGTTTCATTGAGGCTGCATTGCCTAGCTTGAGAGATCATTTCCTCAAGATATTGTATACATTGTTGCTGCTATAATTTAATGTAATGGTTATGTGGATATTTCAGCATTCTTGTATTAATGCATTCACTGCTATTTTCCAACTCATGTTTATGTATTGTTGATCTCCACATTGGTAATATCTTGAGATATTCCCAATAGTGTAGCTGTTCCTAATTTGGAATATTACAGTGGTATCAAAGCATGATCTTTGGCTCAGCCTGTGAGTCTCAGCCAAATAAGATGAAGATGATGAAGAAGATGAGTTTACTCTCATCTATTTTCAGATCCAGAGGAGACCTCTCCAAGGAGGTCAAGAAGATTGAAGAAAGCGAAGAGGAAGGACCATGCACTTCCTACTCTCACAGAGAAGACCTGAAGCATGATGAACACTTGGAATTCGAAATTATAAGTGAGAAACTTGTTGAATACCGAGGAAAACCTAGAGCCTTCCAAGAGACTCTATCTTTTCCACAATTTATTCAGCAGAAAGAATAAAGAAGACCCCAAAGCTATGGGATGATGAGAGGCAATATATTTCTATTGTCCACATTTGATGGATCACTCACATGTGCAGCAGAGGTTTGGATGAAGAAGCTAGAGGATTTCTTCCTGCTACTGTAGTAGATAAAGAGGTTGTAGAAGTTGCAGCGCTGCACCTTGGAGGTGAAGCAAGTACTTGGTGGTTCAGTCATTCAAGCCATATAAGGGTTTCTACTCTTGATGAGTTTTCTCAGAGATTGATCAGGAGATTTGGAAAAAGGAGGGAGGAGCCCTCACCACCAGCTAGTGAGGCATGTACCAACACTTTTGAGACCATGGAGGAGCAGCCTTCATCTTCAATAGTTTGGGAGGCCAACACTTATGAGGAGGAAACTCTTGTAGCCCTGCAAGGAGCTTCCAAATTTCACCAAGGTATGATTAAAAATCCATCCCTTGTCAATTCAGAAAACACTTTGGATGGGTCTAAATCATTGCATGTAGTTTACATAGAGCATCAGAATAGCATTGTGCTGTACAAAAGCAATGATGAAGGAAAGAGGAGCCAATACTCATGTGAGCACTCAAAGGGAAACTTCATTCAGGAAGCCATGAGAGGAGCAGAAAGAATGACTAGACATCTGGAGATAAGAAACTCTTTCTCCTCTCTAGATGACACTCTCTCAATGAGCATGCCATAGCTCAAAGATAGACTTCTACTGGCAGTAGATCCAAGGCCTCTTGGGTTTTGGAGGACCATGCATGAGGAGGAGATCTCAAGGAGATATTTCAATGGAGGTGCACTCCCACATATCATGGAGTGCAAGATTCTTCAACAGTTTGAGGAGGTTCTTCCCTTCTCACAGGAACAGATAGAATATGGAGGACATATTCGGATGGATAACATATCTCATGACTGTGTTGGACATTCCTTGAGCCATGCACATCATGATGGGAGGGTTTTTCCTACCACCTATTTGGATCCTCATAGGGTCAAATTGATCCTCGGGAAGATTGCATTTCAAGATCCCATGAAATGCAAGAATTTGATTTGGGATGATGGTAGCCCTCATGGGAGGAGTACCAAGATGAAGGGTGGAAGAAGGCATCGACAATTGGTTGAGTGGATATAGATGGTGAGCAAGAAGCTGGTGAGCTACTTGTAGATTTATGATACCGGGCAGCAGGAGGCTTGGCTGCGCTAGTTACCCTTGAAGGAGTTTGGCCATCACTTGGCATACACTCTTTCCAAGGGTATGAGGATGGAGAAGATGAGGCAGGATGCTGGCATCATGGAGTAGAAAAGAGTATGGGTGGTTAGTGATGATGCAACATTCATATCATTCACTATGTCTTCATCACATATCTTTCATGATGAGAGCATGAGAAAGCAGCAAAGACATTTGTTGCTGGGGTCATTCTTTGGAGAGAAAGGGCATATTTGATCTCATTTCTTGTATGATGTTGCAGGAGTAGGATATGGCACTATCATGGTGCAAAGGGGATACTCCTTGAACTTTGATGATCAAGAATTACTTCCACCTTGGGAGAGATTCCATATTTGCAGCAACATTATTGGAGGGTTGCCCATCTATGTTGAGGAAGCTGAGGGCAACAATGCTGTGCCATCTAGAGATTATCTAGTGCCTCATGCAGAGGAAGGAGGAGCTCTTTCTCCAAGTAGAGGGATGCTTGCATCTTTGCAAGGAAGTCCCCAAGATCTCATGTGTAGAGATCAAGGAAAAAATCATGTTTTTCATGTGCCACTGTTGAGGAGGTGTGGAACCATGGAGACACAAGGAGAAGGTAGGGAGAAGACCCAGCATCATGAGATGAGAAGTATACATCCTTGTTCATTTCTAGAGGTTGATGCACCAAAGAAGGTGATTGGATTGCGCAGTGGAAGCATGGTCATTCATCTCTTGTTGAGGATGTCTCATTGCATGGAGACATTTTTTCGGGGAGACTAGTAGACCAGTAGATGATGAGATATGCTTCACATGTTTAGGCACCATTCATTAATTTCAGAGGAGTGGAGACCTTGGGAGATAACATCACAACACTGAGAGTCTTGGGTATACTCAAGGGGGAGAGAGCCATTCTCTCAACATCATCTTCACCCACTCTCATTTCAGATGTTGCGTTGAGGAAGAAGCAGCAGGGGAAGGAAAGCAGCCTTCCAACTTGCAACTTTGGCATGGGAGGTGTCAAAGAATAAGATGACCATATGACATATGTCCTTCATGAGGAATCATCAGCGTTGTCACTATGGAGGATGGATCCATGTCGGAGCTCCGGGTTGTTGGTGGAGTATTCCCAGGATCATCTTGCTTGCATGATATTGACAGATCACCATATGAGGAGATGCATAGATCATGTGCAGGTGGAGGAGATACATAAATCTTTGGAGGAGTTAGCACAACCACCTCTTTTCTCTTTGAGGCTGAGAGGGGGCTCAATTTTGAGCCACTCCATTTGCATAAGCAAAATTTATGGTAAGGGTATTTTTTATTTGCATGATGATTTGTATATTCATCCCTTAACCATATATGTATAGGATGTGTTCCTTGGGGGAGAGATCTCCCACATTATTTGCATTACATGTTCTAATAGGGGCATGAGAGCACATGTGGCCACTACAAAAAAACACTTGTTTCCATTTGAGGTGAGCCATATGATTGATTGGATGCCATATGATGGTGACTTCCAACTCATCACATATGAGATGTTTTGGGACAACATGTTTCATAATGCTGGAGAAGAGATCCTTGGAGGTCTAGTCTTCATCTTGCCACTTGAAGGCAACATTATTGTAGCCCAAGATCAAAATATACTCTACACTTATCCTAAGTGGAGAGGAGGACAGCATGGGGTAGGCTATTTTGTCTACCAAGATCAAATTTTCAGCCCACCTACATTGCAGGAGCCAATGGGGGAAGATGATTTTCAGGAGTTTCCATGTTGGGAGGTAACTCATCTTGTATGGATGATTGCTTGGGGAATGGAGGATCCACATGGGGAAGATGTTCCTCAAAATATTTCAATCTCCATGCCTTGGGTGGAGATTCTTCAGTTCTATCCTTGCAGTTGCTTGAGGACAAGCAACATTTGGGAGGGCAGGATTGTAATATTCCCATTTTAGCACATAGCTAAATGGAATATTAAAATTTTGTCTTTATCACCTAGCATCTTAATAAATGGGTAAGGGAACCCATTATTATTGAAGACATGAATAAAATCCCTCATAATGTGGAAGGGATCATCAGAATAACCTTATTTTTCACCATAAAGTGTGAAAATGGGAAAATGCATGAAGACAAGGTCAGGTTTGACCAAGTCAAGAGCACTGCCATAGGAGGGGTGGCTCACTTTGGAAGACAGGGCAGTGTGAATGGGGAAGAGGATATTTGGTGGAGGAAACCCTAATTAGTTGGGCCCATGGAGAGAGAGCTTTCACTTGTTTAAAAGGAGGGCAAGGCATCCATTGTTATTCATGCTTGGGATGATTGATTTCATTGTCTATTTAGACATTGTGCATTCTTTTGTTGTTTAGCAAGAATTTTCGGGGAATTATTGTTTAGGATTTCTTCACCTTCTTGAGAGGCCTCTTGAGGGATTGTTCTTCATTCTCCACATCTCTTGGCTCAAGGCCAAAGCCACCTCCTTTAGTCACAACAATATTCCTGTAGTGGGATAGCTTTGTGTTGCAGGGTGTTGCAATGGGGACTCCACAACACCATTTCCTTGGCTCATCTTTTAGAGGAGGGAGATTCTATTCTTCTGGTAGGTTAGTGAGGGAGATTCCTGAGCATATTTCAGATCATTGGCATCAGGCTAGGCACTTCTCTTCACCAACAACGTCGTCCCTTTTCTAGACTGCGTTATTTCTGTGTGCCATTGCAATGGGGACTTGCTCCACTATTTTGGAGGGTGAGATCTTCAGGGATTGGATCAGCCATTCACCCAAGAGATCCTTTGGATGAGATGCAGCCATTACTTGTAGCATCATCAAATATCTACATCCATTTCTATTTTCTGAGTTGCAGCTGCTACCCAGCAACTCCGGCATTTCTCCAGATTTTCCATTTTGTATGTATTTCAGCCAATCCTTTTAAGGATTGTGTATTGTAGTTTCCAGGGGTTGAGATCTTGCTCCCGCTCTTTTATTTGAGCTGTATATTGTCATATTTGTGCATTGACACTATTTTGCAGTAGTTCTCCTTTATAGACTGCGCTGTCATAGCCAGCGCTTCTTGCATATAGCAGTATTTCTCCATTTGTCATGTATATGTTTCATTAAGGCTACATTGCCTAGCTTGAGAGATCATTTCCTCAAGATCTTGTATACATTGTTGCTGCTATAATCTAATGTATCTTTTCCTAATTTGGAATATTACAAAATGATTATCCCAAGATTTCTAGAAAAAAAGTTCATAAACATTGTGAGTTCTAGAAATCTCACTGCCTTCATTATCCTTAAGATAATTTTTCACTATTTCATTATTCCATCATGTCAAGCTTTGCTTACCAGATCCAGAAAAACCAGTAGAGGTTCATGTCACTCATTTTGTCTATATTTTGTCATCTTTTTGCCCAAATCCTCTATTTTTTTTTACCTAAACCCCCATTGCTACCTAAGGCCACCAATCAAATAGCTTTGTTGTGTCTCCCCAAAATACCCCAAGCATTGATGGTCTCAAACTATCTCTGTAGGCTCTTTATATAAATCAAGTACATTGGATTTTGGATCTTCAATACATCAGTATATCATACACTCTATCTTACACTTGATGACCCCAAATTATAAGTTTCAGTCCAAAATCCAAGTCCAAGGAACCTTCCACTAGGTCACCTAGGGTTTCACAAAGTCATAGGGTGGATTTGGTATCCTAAAAACTTTCTTTTTCCTGTATGAAGAAACTGCATTCAAAGAAGAAAGGGACAAGTAACTTTGTCCTAAACTGATTAAATAGGTCATTCAAGGGAGGCCTTTTTTGGCCTAAAGCACAAATCTTGTAGGGGGACAGTTGCCCTTGCTCACATTTCTGCAAAAGGATCAAATTTCCAACAACCTAGCAAAAGGTAAGGTAATGGGAAAATCATCACAAGAAGAGCATCAACATCAAAGAGAAAGCAGCAAACATATGTTTGAAGAGAATCAGGGTTTATGACTACTTTGGCCAAACAAGGAAACAGTACCAGGTCTATAAGGGAAAAGGTCACCTCAACTCCATCAAGTGCACATTTAATACTTTTAGAAATAATTAATGAATTTTGAGAAGTTTCAGAGAACTTAGAAGACAACACTATTTACTTTTTTCTAAGCAGCCCTAAAACCTATGAGTTTGGGAATATTGACAAAAAATGGTCAAATGATGACAAAGAGCCTCCTTCATAATAGCAAATGGCATTCAAAAGGTTTCAAGCTGCCCTCTAGGGTTTGAAAAAGAGGCACTAATTCCACCTCACCCAAAAGGACAAAAAGACAAAGAGTATCAGTACAAAGGCATGAGTTCTCAAAAGGTACCATTAGAGGTCTTAAAAGGATCAAAGGAGGCAGAATCCCTATAAACACTAATCGCTGTCAGAGGTCTTTGACAATTTATTCATTGTATTTTACTTCAAAATTATTGGTAAAAAATGTAATTAGAATGAGTTATTTATTTATTTATTTATGTAATAAGGGTTGTCGACCCTTCAACTGCCAGATTGATACTGCGTTGTGTTTGCTGAAGGATTTTTAGGGCACCATCTAAAGTCTATGAAAATTTGCAGGGCTTCCTTAGCCCACGACTACATCCTTGTCTCCAAAAGTTGCTCCCGACAACACATATATTCTATCTTTTTTTAAATTTCCTTGCCCTCATGAAGGTGGGAAAGTATTTATGCTGTCAGCAATGTAGGCACCGCCATCCGGATCTCTACAAACTGTCATTCTTTGACACACAATTAATTGCGCAACTGCTATACCATTGGGTTGTTCAGAGTAGAATTCCAAACATCCATGGCTTTATCCAATAATTAACCACACTCTGCTACTGCAGCTGAGATGCTATATGTAGCTGCCTTAACCTCTGCAGTGTACTATGCTCTGATCTCTGGTGTCGTTTCCAGCTAGAGCTTCATATGAAGCTCAAAAATTTGCTGCTCGAACTCAGCTTGGATGGTCTATACTTCATTGCGCGATTCCTTTAGCGCAATGGAGAAGCCTTCTAATTTTTATGTAGGTGTGACTGAGGCAAAGACCTCTGGAAGGTCATCGAAAACTTGTTCCATCTTGGCTTCCAATGCATTGCGTCGAGCCTCAGTTGCGCGACACACCTCCTCTAATGTGTGCTGCTTTTATTGAAGAACTTCTACTTGTTGTTGTCATGCATTGGCAGCGTGGTAGGCACGATCCTCTCTATACTATAAATCGTCCACAATCATACTATGGATCATATGAAGCTTCCTGAATGCCAGCATGGATAGGTTGATGCTGATTTCTCCATAGGCTCGTAGGGTCACATGCATAGATGGGGACTCTACTCTGATGATAGGCATGAGGATCTGGATTAGGCAGCTATCCCCAGTAGAAGGTATCACCATACTATTGGCTATGCGCTGGAAGGAGGCACGCTCGCTTGAAGCTGGCTCGCTTGCGCCATGCTTTCTTGAATCAAGCTCGCTTGCACTTTCAGTTCTTGAATCCATGTCTGGATTCCTTCGAGCACAGTTTTGTATTCTGCCTTCACATATGACCACATATCTTTTATAGTGGACTTTACTGTGTTTTCAATTTCAGTAAACTCATCCTCTGTCAAGGTGAGGTCCTTTGTTCTGGCTAGTTTAGACCATTTTATCTTTTTGCATGGACCTCTTGTGGCCTGAGAACTGCACTTAATCCCCTTGGTGATCTTTTTTTTAGTTTCCTTAGCACCTTGATCTTTCTTTTCTGCTTCCGATTCTTTTTCCAAATCAATGGTTTTTCCTATCGTCGTCGGCTCAGGCTCGAATTCAGCATCTTTTCCCTTCTATGTATCTTTTTTGGTTCTGGGATTTGTCGAAGTCTTTAGAATGGATGACAAGGCACCCCTAGTGGTGCACGGATCTAATGAGGTAGGCGACCACTTTGCTGTGATGTGCACTAGGTCATATTCTTTGACCATGTATGAAAAATCATACCGAATGCCCTTGATAGCACCCTTCACACAGATATGGACATTATGGAACATCTCTTTGAAGTCTGTGATTAATTTGTATTTCTCATACAATATTGGGGAAAACCTTGGCTTCAACTGAATGGCTTGACATAGCGCAGAGTAAAAAAACACAGAGAAAATATTTTTTTTTGTGACCCTCGCTAGAATCTTATAATCTCACAGAGTTGCATAGCGCGTGGCTTCACACATTTCTGGCTCGATCCCAGGGAACTACATTTCTTTTGGTGTATTGCAGGCAATGAACGCAATGAGGAGTATTATCCAGGCATAATAAAAGTGTTTTGCCTCCTCCTGCACCTCCCGCACATTTTCTAGAAATTATGTGAATAAATATTGAGCCCAATTATACTCGACACCCTTCTTGCACTGCCCAGTAAGCGCAATAACATGTGCTGGGACTTCCTTTGGCCTGTACTTCCTCATTATTTTGCAGGCAAGGAAAATTGTTCCAAATTGAACTACACGATCGCTTATCTCGCTGATAACGAAGCCTCTTGTGTGTAATATTCCCTTTCTTCGTGTCACCTATGATAGGGCTAGGGTGGACTTCCAGATTTAGGAGCAGACCGGTCACAGGTACAAGTTCATGTCATTAGGGGACTGAGGGGGTTTTTGGAGGAGTTTTGAGGAGTTTCCATGGTGTTAGGTGGCACTTGCTTGATATATTCCATCATTCGAGTAGTTTGGATTTCGTTCTGGTGCATTCTGACAACTTTTGGAAATTTGAGTTATTTCTGGGCTTAACTCAGCTAATTACGCTCAAGGTGGCATTCCTGGAGGAATTCATGATGGAACACCTTAGTGTAATATCTCATTTGAACTAGGACGAGGATACCTACATGGTGGGATGGTTGGACATGGGTTTCAGTGACCAGAGGAGGCGTGGTAGATGATTTACCCTTTTCTGCATTAAAAAGGAATATTTTAATAAGAGGGAAAAGTGCTCCATGAATAAAATAATAATAAAATAATGCTATAGAAGACTCCAAGAGTTATATAAAAGAAAGGGAGGAGACCATTGGGGGATATCTTTTGGTATCATATCATTTTATTGTATGAGAGGTGTGAGACGTGGTTCTCTACTTCAGTCGTAGCCCCAGGACGGAAACCCTCGGGTGATTTGTGAGTGTTGGAAGAAAACCCAACTCTCTTGAGCAGACTTCACTCAGAATTTTTGCAGAGCTTCAGGGATTGGTGTGAGGATCATTCAGATATTCAACTTGTGCTTCATCATCTTCAGTGGGTTCAGTGACAACTTTTGACGGAGGGAGAGTGCAACAGTTCAGTTTTGAGGCCAGTGCAGTGCAACAACTCATCTTGGTGGCCAGTTCTCCGTCTCAGATCTTTCTTGGTTTAGATGTATTTGTAACCCTAGTTATTATCTATAATAAAATGTTGAGATTATTCCTATTTTATGTGTTAATAGATTGCAATGCTTATGTGTTTATTTTACATGGAAATGTTCTGTTTATTACTTCGGTAATTTTACGGTAAAATGCTGGATTAGCAATATTTAGGAAAAATTTGTGAAATATCCCATTTGGGGATATTACAGTGGTATCAGAGCTGGTGATCTTTCCATATTGAGGGTTTACTTGCCAAATGGTCTAAAGAGCCGAATTGTTACTTGGAGAAATTTTGTGTTGATTGTTGCATTATTCATAAGCGAGCAACAAATTAGTTTGTGGAATTGTTGCTACATAATATATGTGGGACAAAGAAAATCTGATCAAGCCATCCCAACCATTGAGTGAGGCTGCAAATTAAAAATCATCACCAAATATTTACAAGGGGCTGAGATTTCTATTGGTAGCAGCATGAGAAGACTGATATTGTTCGGCTAATAGGAGCCCGCATAATCACATTCGATGGGGATCATCGATTCAGTAGGGTCATAAAAAAAAAAAAAATCAATTGATGAAGGGGCACGATATCTATATATGTGTGACTTAGTCAGTCCGTATAAAGTTGTCTAGGTCTGAGCACAAAAGGCGAAAAAGGGAGCACATCCAATTTATTTATTTATTCTTCTTTCCACTGTATTTTCCTGGACCGACTCAGATAGAGCATGGAGAAGTTGCAACAATGATTAATCGATTGGAATATTTATAATAAGTGCAATCGCCAAATAGATGGGCTATCACAACAATGTTTTGACAACACACGAATTCGCTAAAGACGTTTAATCAGAGCCTGGGCATGCGATTTTATTTTCCTGGAGGACCGATCTACCCAAGATCGTATACTTTTAACAGCTTGAAGAATCTATTTCTGTAATCGAATTTCTGAAGTACCAGCAAGATGAGATAGTGTTGGCGGCACAAGAGATATATTGTGACTTAATTTTGGATCGAGCAGTAGAGACAGATTTCGTGCAAACGAATTGTCTGAACAACAGAATTTGAGGATGCTTGTACATGTTGTGAGCCAACCTGTTGAGAGCTGAATCGCGTCATTTGTGTGATTGAACGTAATATGCATTCGGTCCAGCGTCATAAATCTTGATTCACTGGGGTCAATGGTCCGACGGTGAGCGAAGTATGCATATATTGTGCTCACGTGGATGTTAGGAAATTGGAAGAGAGCCAAATTTCATTTTAGAAGGGTCATGGGGGTGAATACCAAATTGTCCGATTTTCTCAATTCGAGAAGGCCGTCGAATATTGTCTTTTTTTTAAGTCTATAGCTTCGTTTACAGTTTCCATTGGCAGAATGGGGGCGTCAGGGCGAAGTCTGTAGTCGAGAAGGAACGGGTGTTGGAGTCGGTAGTTTTAGAGGCTACAACTACTTGCTGTGTGTTTGATAACCGAGGGGAGAGTAACGCTATCAATATTGGATGTGTTTGGATCTGTCTATATGACACTACCTACTGGCATACTTTTTCTCATCGTGAAAACCCATTCGCACTGCTGGTTGAAGTTAGTTTTTTCTACATACTCGAACAATGTGTTTCCTCAAAAGTTGAAGACTGATATGATGTTCATGTTGTTAGTATGAATCCTTTGTCGATGTGTACGAAAAAAGACCACTTTAGCTACGCATAACTAATAGCCCTAACATCAAAAGTGGTTGCCAATATCTTCAGATCTGTAGTTAGTTGATCAAGACAAGAGCTGCAAAAAACCAGATCTATGCATAAAAAGACATTAAGCAGTAAAAAGAAGGGTTTTCTCCATATATCCAATAGACAAGACAAGAACAATTTTCGAAAGAATTTTTTGTATTAAGGGCACCTGGGAGGAAAACAAGAAGATGTTTCCAATTCTCCTCAATGGGATGGGTTCTTGGAAGTCCTCAGCACTTCAGATCTAGAATCTAGAATCTCTTGTTGGTGTAGAAAACCCAGACAAAGATAGAACTCAAAGGGAGCTCACACAGCAAATAATGTAGAATGTGACCAAGTGTATAGATCCAGAGTGATCTAATAGGCAACAAAAGGTGAAGAATGGTAGGAAAAAACCTCCTATTTATAACAAAATATTGGGTCATTCTAGATCTTGGTGCATGATTAAAATAATGTTAACCAAATCTAGATCCACCTTTTATGGAATATTTTATTATATTTGTTGGAGGGAAAAAGTATTTGACTTGGCTCAAATCCCTTTATTTGTTAATAATAAATAAATAAATGATTTATTTATCTTTTTAAGGAAGTGGTTGAAGGATAATTAAATAAATAATGATTTATTTAATTATTTGTGGGTGATTTGGTCATATTTAACAAGGAATATTATCTAAATAAGATTTAAATAATTATTCCTAGAAAATAATAAGATACATAAAGGTTTATCTAATTAATTTCTTTGTTTTGGGTTAAAAATGACTAGGAATAATAATTAAATTATGGTTTAATTAATTATTCCATGAGGAAAATTAAACAAAATAGGTTTGTTTAATATTTCCTTTTGGGGTTTCCTGTTTAGACCATAAACAACCTAATAAATGTGGTTTATTAAGTTATTTTACATAGTGAAAGCAATTTTACTTAGGGTAAAATTGGTCTTACATGGTGTACTTAGGTCCATCTAATGATGAGAGGTTAGATGACCAAAAAATGGTGTAACAGATTGCCCCCCAGCGTGTGAGTGTTAGGAGCAAATCGTATGACCGAAGTACGTTGTAAGAACTCAATCACCAGACATCAAGAGGGAAGTCAGAGAGAGAAATGTGAGGTAGACTAAGGTGCTGAAGAACTAGACCCTGAGGAGACGAGACTTGCAGGTGCAACAAGTCTCTTTTTATGAGAGGGTACCTGTGCTAAAGGTGGCGGGGAAGGCATACCTATGCCCGCTAAGACAAAGTACAAAAGAATAGTGTGTCCAGTAAACAAGGGACCGAACCATAAAGTACAGCTGGCATAAACATGAGCCAGATAAAAATACAATGAGGGATCCGACATACATGCTGTGCCTGGGATAACAGCCAGGACTTATACAATAATATCTGAGTACATGAGATACAAATACAACCCAAATGCCCCCTATAAGCGGGGAAGGGCTCACAAAATCTGATACATGCAAATCAAAGAGGTGCTACAAGCGGCTAAGGCCGTCATCATCAAATATCTGGAGCTGCATTGAGGGCTGCAATGAAGAGGTCATCCGGGCATGTGGGGGGCTACTTGCAGGGCCACCCCCTCATGAGGGCTGAGACATCTCACACACACCCGGGAATCACCAAGAGCTGTTGCGACATCACTGAACCATCAAGTATACGGATCTTGATCGTGTTGAAAGGAGCTGGAGTGGAGAAACAATCAAGTCAAGGGGAATGAGAGATCCCTTTGCCTGATTCGAGGCACCGAACAAGAGTGGAAGCTGGAACCAAGGTACACCGCCCTCTAGACCTGTCTTCTGGAATGAAGGAGCTGATGTCGACAGAAGGAGGTCCGCCATAGGTGAGGCAATAAGAGATCCTCAACTAAGGCACGAGAGAAAATAGTAGAGCGACGGACAGACTAATACCAATGATGATGGTGGAATGGAGGGGACTGAGTAGCGAATGGATGACTTCCCTTGCTAGAGCATAAAGGGCATGAATGACATGGCAGTGACTGACACAATATCATCAGGGATAAAGGACAGTGGGACTGAAGGTCATAATGTGCGACACAAGAGAGAAACCAAGCAATGAGGGATGAAGGACTATAGCGGGGTACAAAGGGACTCGGGATAGACTCCATGAATGTGATGATGACTCCACTTGGATGCTCTAAACAAGGGTGACTCGATGGTGCTGCCACACAGTAAAGGTCCAATGGGGGACCATGAAAACATGAGTACAAGATGGTAACTCACGACGAAAATCAACACAAACAAAGACAAGTAAGGAGGCAAAGTGGTGCCCCAAGTACAAGTGTTGTAAGTGAAGAAATGCGATTTTAATGAGAGGGGAAGTGACCCATGTTGGAAAAAATGTGTCCTGGTGAAGTATCAAATCCCAAAAATGAAAAAGATGTTGGCTATCTAAAAGAAAATAAAACATGCATTTCAGAAGGGAAATTCTAAGGGTAATATTTCTTAAGATAGAGTGCATTGCGAGGATTAGGAAGGGGATTGCCTTCGAAATCCTCTAAGAGGTATGCCCCCTTACCAAGATCCTTACTGATGATGTAAGGGCCTAGCCATAATGAGTCGAACTTCCCATGACCAAGGACATCATGGGCCTGGTCATAAACTAGAACAAGGTCGCCTTCGTGAAAAGTACGAGGCTGGACTTTTCTGTCATACTGAGCTTTGGTGCATTTCTTGGCCGCTTCCATGGTTTGCAAGGCAACACGACGGTCTTCGAAGGCGTGCTCAAGCATGATAAGTCGTTGTTCTAGAGTTTGGGTGTCAGGGAGAAGTTCAACGGCCAGATGCAGGGAAGGAATTTCACACTCGATCGGTAAGACTGCCTCCTCTCCAAAAACGAGGTGGAAAGGAGTAAACCCGGTGGCAGTTTTAACAGAGGTTCGATAGGCCCACAAGGCAGGGAAGAGCATAAGATGCCAATTGGTTTTGTGCTTATTCACCGTTCGTTGAAGCATAGTCTTGAGGATTTTGTTGACTACTTCAACTTGGCCATTACCTTGGGGGTAATAGGAGGAGGAATATTGGTGCTCAAAACCCAATAGTGAGGATAGCTCACGCCATATCTCATCTTCAAAATTTCGGCCGTGGTCAGAGACCAGTTGTTTCGGAACCCCAAATCGAGCGATAACGTGGTTAAAGAAAAAGAGGGTTGTGGTAGCTGCGGTGTTGTTAAATGTTGGCATAGCCTCGGCCCATTTTGTGAAATATTCGATCGCCACGATGATATATTTATGGTTACCGGTGGATGGCGGGCGACACTCCATAAAGTCGATGGCCCATTTACAAAAGGGACCAGTTGAGACGACCGGATGGAGGGGAGTTGGGGGAGCTCGCGCCTTAGGGGCGAAATGTTGGCAATTGGAACAGTGGTTGACTGCTTCAATGCAATCACTGAAGAGGGAAAGCCAGAAATACAAAGCGCGCATGAATTTTTGGGCAGTAGCAAGACCGGAGAGGTGGCCACCGCAAGCGCCGCTATGGAAAGCATTGAGGACTTGTTCAGCTTCAGTGTGCGTGAGATAATGACGAAGGACAGTATCTATACTGCGACGATAGAGGTCGTCACTGATAAGAAGGTAGCGAGGAGCCTGGTGTCGGATACGTCGTCGAGCATCACGATCAAGGTGAAGAGCGAACTTTTGGGTTCGCAAGTAAGTGAGGATATCGCCGTACCAAGGATCGTCTGAAGTAATGGCGAATAAGTGCTTATCAGAGAAATCATCACTAACTGGAGGATCTTGTGTTCCGGTAGGTAATTCAGAAATGAGTTCAGCAAGGGCTAAACCTTTCTTACTTTTTGGTGTGACAAATTCGAGGTCGAATTCTTGAAGGATGACGACCCAACGGGCGTACTTCCCAGTGAGGATGCGGCGACTCAATAGGAAAGCCATGGGGTTGGAATTAGTCACAACCTTGGTGGAACGCATGAGGATGTAATGACGAAGTTTTTGGACTGAGAACACAACATCCAGCGCTAGTTTTTCTTCATGTGAGTAGGAAATAGGAGGCCCCACTAGGTTCTTACTGACGTAGTAGATCACATGCTCGATACCATTGTCATCTTCCTGGATAAGGACTCCAGCGACTGAATAGGTGGAAGCGGAGATGTACAGGATGAAGTCCCGATCAAAGTCGGGAGGGCAGATCAAGGGAGCGGATGTGAGAGCCTGCTTGAGGGCATCGAAAGACTCATGAGCATAGGTATCCCAAACAAATGGGATATTGTATCGGAGGAGTCTGAGGAACCCATGTGCGGTGGTGGCATAGTCAGGGACGAACCGACGAAGAAATTTAGCTTTGCCTTGGAGACTTTGGAGCTGGCGTAGGGTACGTGGAATGGGAAGTTCAAGAATGGCTTGAACTTTCAAAGGGTCAAGAGTGATACCATCCTTAGACACTATGAAGCCTAAGAGACGGCCGGCGGGAACGCAAAAGACGCATTTCAATGGATTAAGGCGGATATTATACTTGCGACATCGGAGAAAGATGGTACGCAGATCGTGTAGGTGCTGCACCCGATGCTTAGAACGCGCAGTGAGGTCGTCTAAATAAGCAAGGATAATATGAGCTAAGTCATGGAAACAATAAGACATGGCCCATTGAAAAGTGGCGCCGGCGTTTTTAAGGCCGAATGGCATGACCCGGTAAGAAAAAGTCCCCCACGAAGTGATGAACGCAGTTTTAAGTTGGTCGATAGGACGGATAATGATTTGGTTGTATCCGGAGAAACCATCCATAAAGGATATAACCTCATGCCCCGCACACTCATCAATGATTTCGTCAATAAATGGTGTGGGGAAGTTGTCTTTGGGACAAGCTTTGTTCAAGTCGTGACAGTCCGTGCAGACACGGATGGTGCCTTGTTTCTTGAGGACGGGAACCGGGTTGGACACCCAAGTGGTGTATTCAATAGGATAAATGAAACCAGCCTGCTTGAGCTTATCGATTTCGGCTTTGATAGCATCACGTCTGGAAGGATTAATGGGTCTCAAATTTTGTCGGACTGGGTTGGCATCGGGCCACGTGTCGATATGATGCTCGACAATGGTGGGATCAAGCCCAGGCATTTCGGAGTAGGATCAGGAAAAAATATCGCAGAATTCTTTAAAAAGCTTAGTGTAAGCTTCGATTTCTTCCGGGGTGCATTGGGCACCCAAGGTAATATATTCTTCGATTCCTGGTTTGACCGAAATGTCAATTTTAATGGTCGGAGAGATGTTGGCCATGTTTCCTTCTTCGAAAGCATCAGGTGTAGGGATGGGATTTTTGAACCAATCGACTGCATTGGGAATGAAGTCTTTGGTTTCCACAGCATATTGGTCATGGGACTGCTGTGGGAGGAAGTATGCGTGATGGTGCATATCATCCCACAGAAAGTCAGGGTTGGTCATGGCTTCCATAATGTCTTCATCGGACTGGAAGATGGGAAGACTGGAGGAAGAAGGATCACCCGATGATGTAGTGATGTGTGACTGGTCATCTTGTGGAGAAGGGCTCAGATGCGCAACGTCAACAGATCCAAGGTCGATTGAGGGGGAACCGAGAGTGTCTGCAAGTCGAAGGTTAGGTGAACTATCTCTCAAAGATGACGATAGGTACAAAATGGTGGTCAAAGGCTCCGTTGGTTCAATAGCGGGAAGAGGAATGTGAAGAGGAATAGGAATATCCTCTGGTCCTATCGAAGTATAACTCGCAGACAAGTGAGAATGGATCTTGTCGTGCGTAGCCTTGAATTGGCGGTACGTGTCTAAGGAGGAACGATACTCGTCAAGGTGGGGGCAGAGGTGGGTGTAATGGCCATGGAAATCGCACAAAGCACAAGGGTGATTTGTGCGCAAGGTTTTGAGTTTCGGGATAGAATCCGGGATAGTGACGTAGACTTCGGGGATATCAGAGTCAGGAAACATCTTGTTGACCAGGATCTTGAGGTGCGGCAATTCAGGACACATATGTGTGGCGTGACCTAAAATATCGCACAAAGCGCACTGGATAATGTGCTTTGGCGGTCGAGGAGGGGTAGGGTTTGTCGGGGCGGCTTGGTCTTGATTGGTTGCCCCCTTACGAGCTTTGCCTTTCTTTCCCGGGGCTGTCACCACAGGGGCAGGGTCCTGGGGAGGTGCGGGGGGCCCGGAGGAGGCGAGGGGGACCGGTTGAACCAGTGTCAAGGCAAGGTAGGGTTTGGGGTGACCAGGTGGGGTAGCGGCTGGAGGGTCAATGTACCAGACGGGTATGCCCAGGGTCAGGTTAGGGAGAGAGAGGGTGGCCATGATGGGGACCGTATAGACTCCGGGAGGGGGAGCCAGGAAAGGTATCTGACCAGAGGGGTAGTGACCAGGAGGGACGGCTCCGAGATGGTTAAGGCCTGGGGGAACCGATCCAGGGGGATAAAGGGGTTCAGGGACACTAGCTGTAGGAGAAGGGCCAAAAGGAGAAGGTCCGGCTGGCAGAGATAAAGGGCTAGGAGCGGGTAGCGGTGGGCGAGGTTGTGTCTGAGGTTGCTGACTAGCCGA
Source organism: Pinus albicaulis (assembly GCA_034641835.2). NCBI lineage: Eukaryota > Viridiplantae > Streptophyta > Pinopsida > Pinales > Pinaceae > Pinus > Pinus albicaulis. The sequence goes on along the minus strand of JAXQQM020060749.1, from coordinate 4,940 downwards.
GGAGGGTTGCTTAAGGGCAGCCTGAGACGATTGCATCATGCAAACATTCGATAAGCTGGGATCAGAGAGATGAGGATGGGGGAGACCAGGAAAATTTCCAAGTAGGGAGGAATATTTGTAGACGCCGGGGGAGACACTGGTCAAGGAATCGACAGTTTGCTTATTGGCTACAGAAGAGATGGTCGTCTCAGGGGAGGTCTGAGACTTTGGCTCATGATAAGTCAACTAGTCGATGGTGACTATCTTTCCATTGTGAGGAAAAGACATCTTGCGAAAAACCGCAGAGGGGACAGCAGAAATGGCATAGGTGTAGCTTTGCCCCAATAGAATGTTGTAATATAGAGGGGCGTCGATGACTTCGACGTCAACGCAAACAGTCTTACCGGCGAGGGTAATAGGACAATTACGGAAAAGGCCGATGGGCTGGGAGGCGTGGCCGTCCCACGCTCGAAGGGTGATCGTGGAAGGGGCCAAGTCAGGAGATCCGAGTTGCTTCCAAACTGAAGCGGACATCACACAGGTGGATGCCCCCTCATCAATTATACACCGAGAAACGTTGGCATTCCGGATTTTGACTGGGATTTGGAAGGCGACGTAAGCAGGAAGAGGAGGAGGTTCTGATTGATGGGCATCGAAAACAATCATTTGGTCATCAGCAGGATCTACAACACCCACGGCAGATAGTAGAGCCTTCTTTTGGGAAGGGCACTATTGGAGGAGTTCCAATGTGGAAATGGCAACAGGAGATTGTGCCAAATCATCTACTATGTTATACGAATGAGCAGCTCGACCAGAAGCAGCATTTCGACGTAATGGTCCCTTAGGAATCTTGGTATGAACCTCAACTTTGGGTTGAGGGATATGTAAGGGGCCACTGGATGTCGAAAGAGGCTCTGTAGAACCTGAAGAAGGAGGCTCGGGGGCAGACTGAGCAGGAGGCTTGGGGTACTGGCGAGACCGAGTTTGAAGGTGAAGGTCGATGGTCGAGGAAGGATCGGAGTGCATCATAAGGATCTGGTAATCAGAGGAACCAGAAAGGGAAGGGGGAGTGGCGACCTGGCTGTCAGGCGGTTGGGTAGCCACGAATCCTTGCTGAGGGAAAGGATCAGTAAACACAGCTGGTTGGGTAGTGGCCACATTAGGAGGAGCATGAGGGGAGGCATGTTGTCCGTGCAATGTGGCTTGAGACTCCCACATCTGCCGCATCTGGGGTAAGAGGGGACAATCGTGGGTGTAATGACCATAAACACCGCAACACAAACAAGGCTTATTTGTGCGAAGCGGCCTGTCCGGCTTGGGCTGAGTGCCCTGTTGCTGGTTAGCAGTGTTAGGGTCAACACCTTGAGGATTGGGTCCACGAGTACCAGGGGTAGATTGGTTTGGATTGCCTCTCCGCCTTCTTTGAGAAGGGGGATTAGTCGCGCCCTGCTGTGCAAATAATTTCCCTGGAGGGGGCTGTAGGTGCTGTTGTGGGTTTGGAGGAGGCAAGGGAGATGGAAGCGCATATGCTGGAGGAGCTGGCACACCAGGCTGCAGATAAAGGTAATGGTTAGGTTGGGTAACATTGAGGTAAGCAGGAGGTTGGGAAAAAGGAGGAGGCATGCCGTATCCTGGATACATGCTACCGGGAGGGGGAAGAGTGCTAGAGGTGCTGGCCCCTCCCTGAGGGAGACCATAGCCCATAGGAGGTTGAGCATACGGATGAGAAAGGGCTCCAACGATACGGTTGGCGGAATGAGATGCCCCCGGGGCGTTAGCGCCACCGGGCCTGGGGAGGTCAGGGAGGACGGTATAAACATAACCAGATTGAGCATAGATCAGGTCATATTTCAAGGCTATTTGGAGGGTAGCTTCTTCGGTTTGAGGGAAATGGGAGGCAAAATCTTTGCCAATGGGAGCTAAGAGAGAGCGAAGGAACCAGTACATATAGACCCGATCTTTGAAGGGGGGAGCTCGACATAAGCTTCGTCTTCGTCGCCATTCCTGGACATGAGTGGAAAGGCGGGTCGAAGAGGTTTGCTTGAAAGAGGTCAAAAGCTCCGTACCAGTATCGTATCGGAGAGGGAGCTAGAAGTAAGATAAAAAGGCTTGGGCAATGGTCGCAAAGGTGGTATGGGAAGAGGTGGCTTGGTCTACATACCATTTAGAAGCTTTGCCGGTAAGCGTGCATTGGAACAAACGAAGACGGATGGAGTCATCGGTAATGGAATTGGAGGAACACCACATGTGGAAAGATCGAACATGATTGGTTGGATCTTCTCCAGCAAGGCCTTCAAACTTAGGGATGTCGGAGGGGAGCTTGGTTGGCATAGCAGGCCAACCAACATCATGGCGGATAGGGTCATTGATCAACTGATTGAAATCGGGGAGGCTGAGGCCTGCGATGTACGGTAGCAAGGGTGCGGCCGAGGTAGTTCCTGTGGCGGTTCCGCTAGTAGTAGTTCCGGCATTAGGGCCGGGAGCTCCGCTAGCGTTAGGCCCTGGACCAGACATAGTGAAGGTGATAGGGGGAGAACCAGAAATAAAAAGAGAACCCAATGAATCAGAAGAGGAGTCGGAATGCAGACTCGGAGGAGGACTGGCTCAACGACGGCGGGACGGAGCAGGTCGATCGACTAGAAATTGAGGGTGAAGGCCAATAAGTCTCCGGGAAGCGCGCCTTGGGGGCACAATGATGGCAACACAAACACGGCACGAGGGGAAGAAGAACGACCGACAGAGGCAGGGAGGTGCAGAATCAAGTGATTACAATGTCGACACAAGGGCAAAAAGGTGCAGTGTCAATTGATTTTAAAGTCTTTGCCTGGCGGTGTAAACTAGGCTCTTCTTCGCTTAGGGTGAGTGTGTGGCGTGCGTTAATTTTAATTTTTAAACCCTTTTCGTTTTGAGAGCAAGAGAAAAAGTGTGCTGCGTAACGTAACTGAAAATAAATCTGCAGAGAACAATATATAATGCTGAAATAACAGAAAATTAACAGCTACTATTGCATCGATTCAACCCAAAAAGGTGGGTCTCTCAAAACTAATCTAAAAGAGGGAAAAAATCTAGTCAAAACGCATGAAAAAGAGGCCAATAGATCTAGGGTCGAAAGGGACAGGGATCTAAAGGGAAAAGCTGCTGAAAAGAGGTGCAGATCACAGCCAAGAGGCAGAGGCAAGGTGGCTGGAAAAAAGGAGGAAATCAGTAAAAAGCAGGAGGGGCAAGGAGGAGGCCCTAAAATTAGATCCAAACAAATCTTCAGGAGGTGATTTGAAAGGGAGAAGAGCTGATTAAAAGAGGTCTGAAAAGGAGGTATCAGATCTGGAAAAAGGGGGGCTGAAACTCTGAAAAAACAGACCTGAAACAGATAAAAACTCTTCCACAAAAAGTGGAGGGTACTGAAGCCCTAGGGGGCTATGTTCCCACTTAGATGAGCAAAAACAGATCAGAACCAGGTCGAAATGGGCTGAGACAGAGAGGGCCGGGAAAACCTCGGCGTGCTTCGTAAAAACCTAAAATAAAAAAATTGTAGAAAACAAATTAAAATTGGCAGTCGGGCAGGTTCCACTGCTTTCGCTGCAGCCTAAGCGGGCCGAAGTGACCGGAGGTCCAGTCGCAGCTTATGGGCCGAAAAGTGCGACCTAAGCTCGGTGTCTCTACAAGCAGATTAAAAGTCGTTGTCTCAGCTTACGCGATGTCATTGCGCAATAGCTTAAACACGCTGGTTAGAAATTTTAATGTTTTAGGTTTTATGTGAGAAAAACAACATAAAAATAGGAAAAACAAAAAGTCAAAAGAAACTCCTAGGGTCCAAGTAGCCGGATATGCGGTGAATATGAAAAAACGATATAAATAATTTAAAACCTGTGGAGTCGCCATTTGTTAGTATGAATCTTCGACATGTGTACGCAAAAAGACTCACTTTAGCTACGCCTAACTAATAGCCCTAACATCAAATAAGGCTGCCAATATCTTCAGATCTGCAGTTAGTTGATTAAGACAAGAGCTGCAAAAAACCAGATCTATGCATAGAAAGACATTAAGCAGTAAAAAGAAGGGTTTGCTCCATATATCCAATAGACAAGACAAGAACAATTTTTGAAAGAATTTTTTGTATTAAGGGCACCTGGGAGGAAAACAAGAAGATGTTTCCAATTCTCCTCAATGGGATGGGTTCCTGTAAGTCCTCAGCACTTCAGATCTAGAATCTCTCTCTCTTGTTGGTGTAGAAAACCCAGACAAAGATAAAAACTCAAAGGGAGCTCACACAACAAATAGTGTGGAAAAATGTGACCAAGTGTATAGATCCAGAGTGATCTAATAGGCAACAAAAGATGAAGAATGGTAGGAAAAACCCTCCTATTTATAACAAAATATTGGGTCATTCTAGATCTTGGTGCATGATTAAAATAATGTTAACCAAATCTAGATCCACCTTTTATGGAATATTTTATTATATTTGTTGGAGGGAAAAAGTATTTGACTTGGGTCAAATCCCTTTATTTGTTAATAATAAATAAATAAATGATTTATTTATCTTCTTAAGGAAGTGGTTGAAGGATAATTAAATAAATAATGATTTATTTAATTATTTGTGGGTGATTTGGTCATATTTAACAAGGAATATTATCTAAGTAAGATTTAAATAATTATTCCTAGAAAATAATAAGATAAATAAAGGTTTATCTAATTAATTTCTTTGTTTTGGGTTAAACATGACTAGGAATAATAATTAAATTATGGTTTAATTAATTATTCCATGAGGAAAATTAAATAAAATAGGTTTTTTTAATATTTCCTTTTGGGGTTTCCTGTTTAGACCATAAACAACCTAATAAATGTGGTTTATTAAGTTATTTTACATAGTGAAAGCAATTTTACTTAGGGTAAAATTGGTCTTACATGGTGTACTTGGGTCCATCTAGTGATGAGAGGTTAGATGACTAAAAAATGGTGTAACA
>JAXQQM020088842.1:0-22647 GCA_034641835.2 Pinus albicaulis | reverse complement strand
ATTAGAGGACTGTAGGTGCATGTAATTATATAATTGACCATTAATCCAAAGAGGGCCTAACCATTGAAGCAGGTTGAAGGAGATGTAGCCCAAGTGGGGTGAACTCCTTTATGAGATCTGTGTAATGTGTTTGATGTGTATTACATACTTTGCATTTTACTTTTTGTTATGTTTTTTTAATGCTAATTTTATTAATTAATTTCTCATAAAATACACAAAAATTTGATGCATAAACCCTTTTCATGACTTACTATTTGATACGATCCTTAAGCACACCTTTATTTTAAATGATGAGGAAGCTAGCACAAGAAAACTACTTTTTAGATATTCAGATCATAGGGGAAGAGGGATCCCTTCTCAAAGCGGGGGTGGAGCAAGAAAATATCATAGGGGAATGAGTCATGGCTGACTGTCGAGAACACGAGGCGGAAAAACAATCTGGGTGGTGTGGGGTCAGTTGGACGCACATATTGTGGGAGTTCTGGGAGAACTAAGTTTCTCGAGGTGATGGTACAATCTATCATTGACATGATGAAATATCATGATATGGTCCTGAGGGAGGAACAAGAGGCATTTATGTCCATACTAGACCAAATGCATTAATTTCAATGCCATGTCCATGAAATAATCGATTGTTTGGTGTGGGAAGAATGTGTTGACTGAGAATATCGAAAAGTTGGAAGCTTGTCTTGTTCACTTTGAGCAACAAGTCAACTTCCTGTATTTTCCTTCTCCTCTAGGAACGAGGCTAGATAATCTTACTTCAATCACTTTTGATGAATGATTATGGTAACCATTGTCTTCCTAGTTATTTTTTTCTGGTATGTAAGGCATATAAGGTCCTAGATCTCTCCATTGGGAAATTTTATTTTTTTATGTAGCATGGTAATAACATTGGTCAACAAATCTGGTTAGGGTGAGAATGTTGATATTTTATTAGGGAAGTGTTCAATTCAATTCTCTTACTTGATAAATTAGTGTGTTATACCTTTTCTTCTTTCTCTTCGATTATTTTTATTATGATAAGCAATACATCAAACAATTAGCAAAACAATAAGAATAATGACACAATATGTAGGGTGAAAACCATGAAAAAAATCGATCATATCGAGGAGAAAACCCACAAAAATCTTCTTATAGATGCTTCAGTTGACAAATACCAAGACCCTTGAAAAAGAGACTTGACACAAGTTTTCCTCCAAGACACTTGTCACTATCTCTTTCTCTCCTCATCCTTCACACTTACGTTCTCCTTTCTCGGATTGTCATGCCCTATTACCTAGAGAATCTCGGTCACTATTCTGCAACCCTTAACATAGGACCTTCAGCCTCAAAAGCCTCCTTCCTTTGGTCTAGAAGAGTCTCCTCCCTTCGGCCTACTTCTAACACCCTTCTACACTTGATGATAGCCCGAGATAGATCAATATTAGCCCTGACGAAGTATTTTCCCTTCGTTGAGATTGAAAATATAATGGTGTAGACTTTAGTATAGAATATGGAGAAACCCTTACTCACTTCTTGTAGACTTCCTTTTCATTGTATTACCCTTAAATGTTTGACTGCGATCCGCACTTGTAATTGCAGACTTGTCCGAGTTACTTGCTCCTAAAATGAGGCTGAGTCTCCTTTATATAGTGACTGATATTTTCTATTTAGTCTGACATGATACATGAGGATAATCTGATTTCTTCAAAAGGAGAGTATCATTCATCTTTTTCCCGAATGAAAGAAGTATAGTGGAAATGTCTTGGAGTATAAGTTTTACCTAGAATATATTTCTTTTACATGTGTAACATGTCCTCATTTACATGACTCTAATTACCTTGATGAAAATATGAAAAATACCTAAGGAATTGAAGAAGAATTCGTTGACCTATAATAGAAACTCCTTGGTCATGAAACCCATCAAGTAGGTAACATAATACATTTTATTATTCTTTGTCTTCTTCATTTACATAAACATATAAGTCTAATTCAGTATGAAGATATTTCCTAGTTACACTTTTCAACAAATACCACATGTATTTTGACATATTTGTATATTCTTTTTGAATAATGAACAACATTCAACTTACATGAAAACAAAAAAAACAAAAAAGAAAAAAAAAAAATTAAAAAAATCATACCATATTTTTTTAAATGGAAATATCTAGTTTAAATAAAAGTTAGTTGTTTAATTGATGTGATAATTTTTCCATCACTTGAATGTTAACATTATTAATAATTTTTTTTTTTATTCTTTAATTTTCTTTATTAATCAGTGAGTAAACGTTTTCCCCTTTTTTAGTTTGACACAATAAGTAACCACTCCTCACTATTGATTTGAAGGAGTACCTACTATGTATATGATATGAATTTATAGCTTAGAAAATTTTAACATTATTGAATTGTTTATTTTGAATATATTTTTTTTCTATGTGGAATGGAGAAATTATAAATCTCAATTTCATATTCACAAAGTATATATATAAAGGAGGTAAAATGTTATAGGTTAAAATTAAAAGAGGATTAAAATATATAGACCTTTATAAACTTTAAATGAAAAAATCTCATATATTAATTTAATATCTAATATAGCCATAATATTAAAATTAAATTTTCATTATCGTTATTATTCTTTTTCAAAAACACTAAAATTAAGTAAATAACAAGCCTATTCTTTTTTTTTGCAAGACAACATTCTATTCATTAATCATAAAATAACTACATAAAACCCAAGTAGTCTAACCTCGACCATGTATGTTGACTACCGCAAGAAACATGTGATAGAGGAACAAAAAGGAAACTAAAGACACCTTCCTAGGAGACCAGAAGCACCAAAACACATATTAAACAAGGAGAGCACATGTAACCATGCTAGTCGTTTGATGTAATTCAAGTTGGGTTGTCAAGGGCTATTCTAGGAGAAAGTGAAGGGTGGAGAGAGAATTGGACATGATCTTGAAAGTGAGCCATCCACGACTCCATATTCTCCATCTTTTGAGTTAGCATTGTCATAGTCCTGTGATTTGGCAGATTGGCATACCAAGTGACAAGGCAACATAATGGCAATCACGGTGGGACCTTTTTGAGTAAAAGTCCCTAAATAAGACACTCAATATTCATCGAAGTAAACTATATCTTTCTTCAAGCACTACTAACATAATGGTGATCATGATAGGACCTGTCTGAATCAGTGGAAATCTAAGTAACCCTTAGGATTCCAAGATACCCTTATCAAAGCTTGAAGAAGTCAGCTAGTAAGCCATAGAGTAGACTTTGTTTGTTTCACCACCTTAGCTAAGTGTTGAATTAGGTATAGGGCACTGTCACAACCATAGAACCTCAAAAAACTCATAAAACCCAAAACATTTCATATTGGTTTTCAAAAAAATTATTGGTGGTGGACCATAAAACATTTTGCCTCCAGAAAAGCTAAAAATTTCCACCTGGAAATTCCACTAGGCCCCAGTAGGCCTATAGCTTTACTAAGACTCCAGATTTCCTTAGGACTGTGTTAACTATCCATAAGAAAGTTTATAAACCTAGTGCCATATTATATAAAACATTGTGAGAGAAAAAACTTTGAAAACAACTCTTAAAACTACCAGCCTCTCCCTAAATTTTGAAGTTGAAATCTGGCTTCTCATAGGGTCAATACTAGATCCCATACAAATCCTAATCCTCCTACCATAGTTGATAATCGAGAAAGGATTTTGTGGCAAAATTCCAGATCTGGAACATTAGATGCTGATAGGATCATCCAAAGAACAAGATTTGTTCATGAAAACCTTACAATCTTGAAAGATCCTTACTTTGACTTACCTCATACAAATAATATATTTAGAAACAAGTCTCAGAGTGATATAAACCAAGCTGACTTTGAACCCATAGATTTGCAACAGAGCTTTATCAGAGAGACATCACCTTCAAATCCTCCTAATTCCCAGCTTCTTCACCACTTTAGCTCCTTCCACAACAAATTTGCTCATCATCAGTTTGTTGGTCCAAGTGTTTCTTCCACTCCCCTTCACATATTCACTGTCTGAAACACTCCATCTCAGCCCACATTCCCTTTTTTAAGCTCACCTTTTGTAAATCCACCATTATTTCCTACCATGGCAGCATGGTATGCACCCTACTGTTACCACAGCCTCTGGTTCCTTTACCCAATGTTTATCAGTCCAAAATTACCCATTTCAGTGGAAAAGAATCTACCACTGCTCAACATCATGTAGATAAAATGAATGATGCATTTTGTTACATGGAAATAGAAAAAGAGACCATCAAGATGAGAATCTTTGCCCAAAGTTTAGGAGGAGAAGTTAAAAAATGGTTTAAAAACTTAACTCCTAATAGCATCCATGATCTCCCTCCTTTATATCAAAAATTCACAAACAAATGGGAAATTAAAAAGAATCTGCTCCAAATACTTTCAGATTACAGCAACCTTAAGAGAAACACTGGGGAAAGTGTCCAACATTATTGCGCTAGATTCAATAGTGTTTACAATGCACTTCCCCCAAACATTAAACCTCCACTAGGCTTAGCCTTAGCTAAATTCCCAGAGGGTTTTGATCCTGACATGGCCTATCAACTAAGAGAAAGAGACCCCTTAAATTTAGAATATATGCAGAGGGGAGCCATAAGTGTAGAGGCAAATCTGATTGAGAAAAGAGCTAGGTTGCAATCAGAGAAAAGAGTTACATGCAAAGATGAAACAATGGCCTCAACCTCATCATTTGATACCAAAACTGACAATTTAGTGAGGATAATGGAAAGAATGCTTGAAAAGATAAATTTGAATGATAGAGTGCCTCATAGAGAAAACCAAACCAACCCCCAAAATAGAAATAGAAATCCTAATTTCAGAAGAGATCCTATGCAAGATAGACAAACAGATAATGATCAGCAAATTAGGCCTCCCTTTCAGCAAAAATATGTAGATCAAGAGGAAGAAAGGGAAACCAAAAGGTTGGAAAAAATTCATGTAAATATGATAGGATCTGATAGTGAGACAGATGCTTTTCTCACTAAAGAAGAACAAGGGTTATTCTCCTCAAAACCGACTAACACAACCTATGAGAATTCTGAAGATTATAGATTGGGGTATGAAAATGAAATAATGGAGGTCCACAAACAGTATGATCTTAGAAGCAAAGGAAACCTAGAGATTTTAAATGACAAAAACACTAATACTGTTGTTAGGAAAACTTCAGAAAATCAGCCTAAAAGGACAACAAGTAACACCAACACTATGGCCAAGAAAACTGATCTAAACAAAGATAAACATAGCTAGCAAAGTGTTTAATAAAGTTGCCTTAGTACCTCTGCTAGTGGCCCTAACAAATCTGTCCTAAATAACAGTCCAAATAAAATTCAGCAAATCAAAATTGCTAAAATAACTATGCTTGACAAAACAGATGTAAATATGTCAAAAGCGATAATTCCTTTCAGCCTTGAGGGTGAGATTTCCAAGATCAAAATTACCATACCTCTAGTTGAACTAGTAACCCAGGATGTATATAAAAGCCAAGTTTTGAAATCTCTAAATATAGGCAGTGATAATGATACTTTAAACTTGACAGATAACAAGCCAGAATTGTTGTTTGGTCCTGAAGTTGAAGGAAAATACCAAAAAGGGGTTGTCCATCCCTTATATGTTAGCTTGAACATACATATAAAATCTTGCACAATGCCATGGTAGACTCAGGTGCCTCACATAACCTTATGCCCAAAGTAGTAATGGAAAGCCTAGGCCTAGAAATTACTAAACCATAGAAGGACTTGTATTCCTTTGATTCAAGCAGGGTCAAATGCATGGGCCTAATCAAAGATTTATGTGTTAATTTGACACAAACTCCTGCTAAAAGACTTGTTATGGACATATTAGTAGCTGATATTCGCCCAAAGTATGGCATGCTTCTATCTAGATCATGGGGAGCCAAACTTTAGGGGAGCCTTCAAATGGACATGTCCTATGCCACCATCCTAGTATTTAACCAAACCAGAAGATTATACAAGGAATCCCATATGAAATACATGGTGAGAAACATATATAGGCCAAACAATACTCCTATTTATTCTATTCATTTAGATTCAGAGTCCTTTATCTTGCATAATGAAGATGAAATCAGCCAACAAGAAAAGGAAAATAAGAAAGAATTCAGTCCACCAGAATAGTCAAATCTGCCCTCAACTCAAGTACAAAATAACTCAAACTCTAGCAGCCTTGAACAACAGAAAGAAAATTAAAATGAGATTGAAACATCTTGGAAATTAAGCTTTGATGGCTCTTGTAGCAAATGAGGTTGAGGGGTTGGTGTATGGATACAGAACACACACAAAGGATTTTCCTATAAACTAGATTTTCCATGCACAAATAACATTGCTGAATATGAATCCCTCCTCCTTGGCCTACACTTGCTCAAAGATTTAGGAGCTAAGAAAATATCAGTCCAAGGAGATTCTGAGCTAATCATTAGACAAATTAAAGGGGAGTATTTAGCCAGAAACCCAAAACCCAGAGAATATATAAATGCTGCCATTGATCTCCTAAAAACTTTTAAAAAATATGAACTCATTTTCATCCCAAGAGCTCAAAATCATCTAGCAAATGAACTTTCCTTTGCTTCTAGTAATTTCAAAATACCATAGATAAATGAACAATTCAATGTAAAGGTAAAAAGCAAGCCCGCAATACCTGGCAATGAATATTACTAACAAGTGTTTGAAGGATACAAACACATAGATGATTTTTTGCAATCAAGGAATGATTTTGCCATACCAACACCTACTTCAAGCCATAAATAAAATTGTTTAAATAAGGAAAAAATCGTTGAAATAGAGTTGTCCTCTTCTGCTGATGTAAATTAATTTGAACATCTTTTTAAAACAGAAATAGTTGACAATACATACCAAAAGGATCTTGAAGTTTTACAATGTGAAAATGATAAAATTCCAAGAGGTCTTACACCATTAGAGAAACTTTTTGATTTTAATGATGTAGCCAAAGAACCAAGAATGGAGCCTATAGAAACAAATATAGAAGAACATAACATAGGCAGTCTAGTAGAACCTAAAATGATCAAACTATCCAGCACTCTCCCAGCTCACATCTTTGCAAACAATTGAGAGATCCCTCTCTGAGACTAGGAAGGCTAGGTCCTGGAGCTCTAAATATTGGTTTTGACGTTGCCTTGTCACTTGGTATGCCTATCTACCAAATCATAGGACTACAACAAGTAGGTTCTATTTTCACCAGAACACCACAACTCATTCTCATACATGGCACTTAAAGAAGTGCATTTTTTTTCAAAGTAGCTATGAGTTTACATGTTCTTTCTGATGGATCTCGTTCATTGTTTCCAGCCACTCCAACAATGATTGGATAAATCCCTTGCAATTATCCATACATCATTTATGAAATTCCATCGAACCATGCACCACACGCCTTGCATTCCGTCGTAAGTCTATGTGGCCAAATTGCATCACCCCACCTCGATGTTGAGGTTGTGGTGTGTGACCCCCAAACCCAATCACCGAGCCACCACGAGCACAATCATCACGTACTTTGAACATTTCCCACCTTGAACACCCATAAGTCTTTCCACCCCATCCCGCCCAAATTTTCTCCACATCCATTATGATCGCCTATAATTCAGACTCCTAGTCCCCCTATCCAACCGAGTTACACTTCATTGGGGAGAAGGACAGAACACAACGTGGAAGTGGGCACATTCCTATAGAAACAACGTTGGCTTCAGAAAACCAATTGGTGGGGATATATATGACTAGTGCAACCTCCAAGGTTCACCCTTCCCTCTCTGACAAGACTCCACACAACCAAACCCACAAGTTCCAAACAACAGGATGGGGTTGAGCTTGTACTTTACCACCATCGCTTCATCATTGGATGACAACATTCCAACCTTCCTAAAAGAGTTTCCCCAATGACCCCTATCGCAGAGACCTTCAAATTTTAGAAAATCCCGAAGAGGAGATGTACAGGGGAACAATCCAATTTTCCATCAAACATAAAGATGAATCCTCCCACACGCACCGAGACCACTAAAACTCTAGAAGCAAAACTCCAATCACACACAAATACTCTAAATTTCACACACCAAAGAAGAAAGGAGTCAGATTAAAAATGCAAAATTCAGGGAGGGAGTGCCAACGATAGGGTCACCACCTTTCCCAAAGAATGATCCTTCGATGCTTCCTCCTCTTGGTCACAAAGTACCAATAACACAAAGAATAATCCTCCCACATGCACCAAAACCAATGAATAGCCTGAACCTCCAGAAGACATGTTTTTCTCATGCAAGAAGATGTTGAATGACACACACCAAAGGAGAAAACTGCCAATTTATAGACCCAAAAGGTGGGGAGGGAGCACCAATGACGGGGTCACCAGCTTTCCCAAACAATGAGCTTTTGACACTTCCTACTCCTACTTACAGAATACAAATAACACACGATGAGATGAGACCATACCTTATTACATACATCGTCTTGAGGACTTTGTCATTAATCTTCACCTCCTGCTCTACTCAAGATTAATAGAGAGTTCACATGGATGCCATTAACGCCTCTTGTACAAACGAAAATGTGCGAGGATGGGGATGTTGGTCCTCAAACCTGTACCAAAGTGGTGGTTTTCATTGCTCACGCATTGCCTCGTGCACTAAGTTCATCACCCCCATTGAGGAATAAAAAACTGACTTTTAATTAAAATATTAAAAATTAATTAAATATATTGATCCCTACTTTATCATGGAAATTCATAGTTCGTAAATAAGATTTGTTATAATATCATGGGCCATTACTACGACTTATCAATACTACATGAAAAAAAAACATAACTCATTATATATGACACTTGTTCATATAACATTTGTTTTAATCGATTAATTTAATTAAAAGGATAAAAAAGACATAACTACTTTGGAGATAAATCTGAATCATTGATTTTTGTATACTATTATGAAAATGCTAGTGTAATTCATTGAGATTAATTCCTTACTATCCACCTTATAGTTATTGATAATAATTCATAACTGGTTAATGTGGACCTCAAAAAGACCCACTGTGAGAACATGAATGCCTTGATGTTAGTCAATACAATATTAATACCAAGAAATATGCAACTATCTCATATATGAATTTGGGGTTGATTCATTATTATGTATATATGTAAAAGTATTACTTCATCAGTGACATGGTGAAATGTTTATCAACCACTGTAGTGTATGTGTATTACTGATTTTTTTAGGTTCCATTGACTTTCAATAAATTAAAAAATTATATTCCACGTGGATCCCCGCCCACCAATTTTCCAGTGATTGAGATTATTCCAAATCTAATAAGTTCCTCCGTGATAAGTTCCTAATTATTATCTATAACATTCATTTATATATAATAAAGTTTTATTTAGAAAAATGGTCCATTAGTTTTAATATATTTAAAAAATTATATTAGTGCCATGTCGCTCCCCGCCCACCATTGTCTTAGGGATTTGAGATTATTCCAATTATAATAATTTCCTCCATGATAAGTTCCTCATTATTATTTATAAGATTCATTTATATATAAGAAAATTTTATTTAGCAAAATGGTCCATTTTATAGTAAGATGTGTAATTCTTTATTTTTCTTAAGTTAAAGTTGACCCATGTCAAAATAGGAGACTCACAAATATCAAATGGAGATGAAAAATGTAAACATTATCTAGCTTCAAAAATTTAAAAAAGAAACACTTTCTATGTAATTGGAAAACTATTTTAATATAAAATAAATATTTATTTGTTTTTATTAATAATTTTATGAAACTTCATCAGTGAATATATTTATGTAATATATTATGATATTCTAATAAATATATTTTAATAACAGCATAAAGAAAGTTCATCAATATATTATGTGAATATATTTTATTTTGTCATTTTTAATTTTAAAATTATATATATATATATATATAATTATTTTTTAAAATAATTTATTTATATATACCATTTTTTAAAATACAATTTATATAAAATTAAATGCAAATTTAAAATATTTAAATTCTATCTTTCAATATGTTAATTTAGATTAAATAAATCTATACCAAAACACAAATATATTAACCTAAAATATAAATAATAATACCTCTATCTTCGTTATATTGATTCTCCTATAAAATTCTTTTAGACCATATAACATATCCACATCAAAACATAAATATATTAAATAAAAATAAAAATAGTAATACATTTACCTTATTTACATTCAATATATCTACCCTCCTATAAAATTCTTTTAGGTCATCTAATGTTGTTCACCTACCTTTCGAGTCGAATGTTATGCTAACCGACCTCTAAGGTTTCCATCATGCTCAGGCTAAGGTAAGTTCTTGTAATTTGATTTTTTTCAAAAGGGATCAAATTCTATTTCGATATGGTTATTTTTAATGAAGATATCATTTTTTTTTAACTATGGTAAATTTGAGACTTTATTGATAATTCAAATTCAAAGAATTGAAACATACATTATGTATATCATTTAGTAGTCTCAGTTAAAAAAAACCATTGTGAATGTTACTTTGAATCAAAATTTATCACAAGGAAAAAAAATATGCTTCTTTGAAACTTGAAACATTCATTATACATACCACTAAGCCATCCCACAAAAAAAATATTTATGAAAGTAACTTTAATTAAAAATTATATTATATCATCCAAGAAACCTTTATGAACTTTACTTTAATTAAAAATTATAGTGATGAAATGCGATAGTATGACTTAGCAAGCAAGCTTTCTCCTCAATCTTCGAGAGGGGGATGAATCAATATTTTCAATAATCAAAATCTTTACTTTTCTCTTACTGATTTCTATACACGACTTGGATTAGCCCAACTGGCATATGTACATGGTTATCTTCACAAAAGCTAGCGTATACTCATATAACTTTACTGTTTAGATATACTTCAGAAAAATTATTTAACCCATATAATCAGTTATGCATCAGATAGTTAAGCTGTATATATGTGCGTTAATAAAAAAATAAATCATTACATAAGAGCATCACACATGAACACCAAGATTTCAGGTGGAAACCCAATTCGGGAGAAAACCACCATTGCTGTCGTCTTTGTCTTCAATATTTATTATATAGAAAACTTATTTAGAAATTTGTACTGATGCATAGTCATATCAGTATGCAGGCATCTACCTACAGAAGCCTACAACCTTCTCTCATTTTCAAGCTACTATTGGAAGGGAGCTCGAACCCCCTAATATTTTTTACCAGCCACTACTGGAAGGGAGCTTCAACCCCCTTGATCAGAACAACAGCTTCTACTGGTAGGAAGCTTCTACTTCCACACTGAATGCCTCAACCCTTAGACTCACTGCAGACCACGTTTTATAAATTTTCACATTGGATCCATTAGCTTCAGCACAACTCAACATAAAGATCAACACCAATAGACTTAACCCAAACATCAAACAGAACAGTGAGATCACTATAATAAACCCAGATAGACATGCATAATGGATGTCAACCCTGATAATTCATTATCTTAAATGCATACGTTACTTCACTTTATTGAACCTGCGTGTATACACGCTTTTATGGACACCAACCTGCATATAGATCTGTGAATATTCAATTTCCATAATTTGATTAGTCTCATAACAAACTTGAGGCTTTCAGTCATATATCTTTTCAGATTTGCAAAAACCTTATTCAATCACCATCATTAATCATATTTAATCACTCATTGGTCAGATTTGTACTTATTCATCTTAGCAACATATAAAGTATTGAAACAACCCAAATCTAAATGAAGACTTAATTGACAAACAACAGAAATAAAAACAAAATAAAAGGATAAGCTCTCCATCAAGCTTCAGAAAACCCTAACTTCCATACGCGCTTTAGTTAAAAAAAAAAACCTGTGTGTATACGCGCTTTCACTGTGACTAACAAGCGTATAGTTCTGTAAATATTAATACTGCAAAATTTTTTAGATCGAAAGACTTACCTAGATTTTTCCCTTTTCTTTCAGCAAAGATCCACTAGGTCACATATATAAACATCTCATTAATAGATCAAGAAAATACATGGTAATTTCAGAGCTTGAGATCCTGATCCATCATTGTATCCATGAGTGCACCATTATTTCAGATCTACCAATAAACACAACCGATTCCATACAGATATACTTCAAAGTGAAGTATTCAGTTAAAGCACTTATGCATGCACACCTTTGCATTATGAACTTCTTCTCCCAATGTAGGTTTAGCCTTTACCAATATCATGAGCCAAAACCACACAAGTGTTGATGGTATTCTTGGATAGAATCAAATAGACGACAACACGCTCAATATTGTGGGCTAAAACCATGGTAATGCCCCCTGTTAGCATAAATTTAGAATGCAAAAGGCATACACACCTTGGATCATTCTCTTCCACATGTATACGTGACTTAGCCTACACAAAATTGTGTATAGAACCTTTAATTACGAATGTTAACCATCTTTTGTTGACCTTATACCTTTCTTCTATTATACCTTCTACTAAAACACTATGCTTCTCCATACGTCATATCCCTCATCATTTGTAAGAGAGTTTCCATCAAGGACAACATATGCAACCATAAGAATCATATTTCCAAAAATCTCCCCCTTTGGAATTGATGGCAACCATGATGGAGTTTGATCACCACAACTTGTAGATACATAAACATTATTCAAACACCAAATACTCTCCCCCTTTGACATCAAGGGAAAAGGGCGGACAATTTATCCCCCTGAGCACATGCAGAGTCCTCAAATTTTCAATAAAATACATGACTCTCTTTAACTCAATAGAGTATATCCTTTTCTATCACTAAGGACACAAAATTACGTCAAGGATCCAATCGAGTAGATTTACATATTGAATCAACTCCCCAACCATGTGGGTTTACAAATTTGAACATGAAAATCTTTACGTCAAAGATCTCAACATGACCTTTATATCAAATTAAAAATATGACTTGTTATAACCAAGACCAAAGAATCTCAAATAGAAGATCATAAAACAACAACTAATCATAATGCCAATGATGAAGCTTCTTCAGCCAGGCAAATGCTCCCCCTCAACCTGTGCATCATGAACACTTTCAACAACTAATTCATCAAAGCCTCTTCATCATGGAGATAAATATCAAATAAAGATACTGTAAGATGAATACCAAAAGAGCAGTGTTTACCCATCAACAACATAAACTGTTCTGAAAGCTGATCCATAGATTTTCTATCATAAAAACCATACATGGAATTATACACAGAAACTTGCATATATATGCGACTTGCCTTCATGAAATTAGCATACCAAATTTAATCTTTTGAAATTCAATAGATTTGATAAGTGAGGTAGAGACAAATCCTAGCTTCTGTCTGAGATATTCAAATTCTTCCCTAGGAAGCATTTTAGTAAATATATCAGCAACTTGTTCTTTGGAGGGAACATACTCCAATTTAATCTTTTGGCAAGCACTTAGTCTCGTAAGAAGTGATACTTGATAGGAATGTGCTTGGTCTTGGAATGCATAAAAATATTTTTAGAGATACTGATGGCACTTTCATTATCACATAAGATGGAGATTGGAGGAGAAAATTTAATTTGAATATCTTGCAATGTCTGCATCATCCAAAGAATTTGTGTGAAACATGATGCGGAAGCCACATATTATGGTTATGCTGTAGATAAAGCAATGGGAGTTTTTTTTATTGCTGAACAAAGATACTAATCGTGGCCCCATATAGAATGCACCATCACTAGTGCTTTTTCGATCATCAATATTTCTAGCCCAGTCCACATCTGTGTAAGCATGAAGAGTGAGATCGGCATTCTTTGGATACCATAGACCAAAGTCTTGAGTCCCTTTTCGATATTTGAATATAATTTTTACAACCTGCAGGTTGGAATCTTTTGGATTAGCTTGGAATCGTCCAAAAATCCCAATTTCATGCATAATGTCTGGTCTAGTCTCGGTTAGATAAAGTATACTTCCAATCATAGATCTATACTCTGGTTGATTTACCATGGGAGAATCATCATGAGAACTGAGGTTACATCCAGTTACCATTGGATTGCTTAGAGGTTTGTCATCTTCCATCCCATACTTCTTCAATATTTTCTTGACATATTTTTCTTGTGATAGGAATATGCCATATGTTTCTTGTTGCACTTGTAAGCCACGAAAATATGTTAGTTCCCCAAGTAATGAAATTTCAAATTATTGCTGCATAAAAAAAACCAAATTTCTGACTCATGGAATCTTCATTGCTCCCAAAAATGATGTCATAAACATACACAACAATAATTAACAGTTTATCATTCTCAATTTTTGTGTATAACTTACTATTAACAGATCGTTCTGTGAAACCTTGACGATAGTACCAACCCTAAGCAGCTTGTTTGAGACCATATAGAGAAATTTTAAGTTTGCAAATAAGTTTTTCATCATTAGCCAGAAAGAATACTTCTGGTTGTTCTATAAAAACTTCTTCTTCTAGATAGCCATTGAGAAAAGCCTATTTTACATTCATTTGATAAAATTTAAATTGTTGAAAACTTGAAAAAGAAAGAAACATTATTATGGCTTCAAGTCTAGCTAGGGGTGCAAATTTTTCTTCAATGTCTATACCTTCTTGTTGAGCATACCCTTTACAAACAAGTCTATCTATGTTTCTAATAACATCTCCATTTTCATTTAACTTGTTTTTGAATATCCATTTTGTTCCAATAACAATTTTATCATGAGTTCATGGAATCAATTCCCAAGTATGATTATGTTCAATCTGATCAAGTTCCTCATTCATGGCTTGAATCTAACATTCATCTTTACAAGCTTGATTTAAATTCTGTGGTTCAATAGTGGATTATAATTATAGATAGCTAGGGGATCCTACAAGAGTTCTTCTTGTTTGGACACCTAATCCGTTTTTTCCCCATATTTTATATTATGGACAATTCTTTTGAACATACCTAGATAGAGCCTTTTCTGATATATATTCTTTTGGTGCTTCATTTGGTTCTCCTTCTAATTTTTTTTTTTATTTGATAAGGGAAAATATACATCATCATCATCTACATTTGTTGTTTTTATTTCCCTTTTGGGAGTTTTGAGAGACTCATCAATTACAACAACAATACATTCATAAATCTTTCAAAGTCTTTTATTATAACATTTATATGCTTTACTTATAACAAAGTAACAAAGAAATACTCCTTCCTCTTCTCTGGGTTAAAACTTACTGAGTTTTTCATCATTGTTCTTGATAAAACATTTTCTTCCAAACACTCTGAAATGATTCTGTGTGGGAAGATTACCATACCAGAGTTCATAACGAGTTTTATAATTGTTCAGATGAACATGAGCCTTGTTGAGAATATTTACTGCACTATGCGTTACTTCTCCCCAAAAGGTATTGGGAGTACCAAATTCATCCAGCATAGCACAAGCCATGTGCTGAACTGTTCTATTCATTCTTTCTGCCACACCATTTTGTTGTGGAGTTATAGCTATAGAAAAATGTCTTTTTATTCCATATTGTTCAGAGAAATCAAGGAATTCATCTGATATGTATTCTCCTCCTCTGTAAAATCTAAGACATTTTATTTTTAGATCTAATTAATTTTCAAACAAAGCTTTGAAGATCTTAAACTTTTCAAATGCTTCATATTTATGTTTCAATAAACCAATCCAACACATTCTAGAAAAGTCATCAATAAATAGAAGATAGTATTGTTCTCCACGAGGTGAATTTTTCCTTACAGGACCACATAAATCAGTATGTATAAGTTGAAGAGGCTTACTTGCTAATCCTTCCTTGGAATTGAATTGCACCATGGTTTCCTTACCAAATTGGAATTATTTTCATATGGTACTTTCAGGCAGAGTGATGTTGGGTAGGTCACGAACAACTTTGGGTTTGCTAGATTTTCATATTTGAGAAAAGCTCAAATGTCCCAATCATCTGTGCCATAACTAATTTTCTGTAGATTTACCTAAATATCATTTTTCATGGCCATCTTTCAATATATACAAATTTCTTGGTGTTCTAGTTCCTTTTATTACATTTTTTCATGTGTCAAGCTCACGAACTACACATTCTTTTGAACTAAAAACAACTTTGTTTCTTTGATCACACACTTGACTCATAGTCAACATGTTATGCTTTAATCCATCCACATACATAAAAATGTTATCTTTCACCTTTTCTTTTAGAAAAACATAACCTTTTCCCTTAATGATAGCAGGAGAGCCATTTCCAAAAGTAAGATTATTTTCCTTCTCTAAAGAATTATTTGAAATGAGTTTATTTTTATCACCTGTCATGTGTTTTGAGCATCCGTTATCAATGTACCATTGATTTTATTCTCCTTCTGCAAATACACCACAGCTTTCAACCTATAAATCCTCCTTTCTCCATAGCTTGGAGTTTGTGGGTATATGTTCTTTTAGCTGAATTTTGCTCATGCATTCATATTCGTCATAACCAAATTTATTACAATAATAAAATTCAATTTCATATTGAAGAGGAGAAAATTTGTTATAAGTATTCTTATTTATTCCAATCTCATTTCCTTACTTTCTTGCTTCTTTGGTCATGATGGTTTTGTATGCAACACATTGAGCAGCTTTATGACAAAAATTATGACATGAGAAACACTGACCATTAAAGAAGAATTTTTTGTGATCATGGAACCTTCTATTAGTGTTTACCTATTCATTTATGTTATTGGTCATTCTTGAATTGAAGAGGTCATGATTTACCTGAGAATTATCTTTATTATTTTTTTGAGTGACGAAGTGTTGCTGACTAGCTTTAGTTTCATTTCGATATCTTGTTGTTGAAGACTAGGAAGATTCTTCGATATATCCAAGAATTTTCTTTATAAGAGGAGAGCATTGTACATTGATAATTTTATCTAAGGTTTCATATCCTTTAGAGAATATAATATTTAAAGTTTTCACTTTCTCAATTTCCTTTCTTAGACTTACTATTTCACATTCTAATTTCTCATTGTGCTTCTCCTTTTCTCTAAGTTCATTCTTTAGAGTATCTATGGTTGTTTTGTTTTCTTCCAAACATATTTTGAGTTTAATGATTTCTTCAAGAAAATCATTCTCTTCTAAAGCATCCATAAAAGTATCTCTAGCCTCAATAGTGTTCTTTTAAAATGCCATGAGTAGTCTAATATCTTGATCAGATTCTCCTTGTTCACTATTTGATATACCATCACTATCTTCATGAGAATATTAGGTTTTTCTATTGATAAAATGTTTCTTATTACCTTTTTCTAATTCCTTTCCCTTTTCATGATTATATTTATGAGGACATTTGGCAACGTAATGACCAACTCTTCCAGAAGAAAAAAAATTGAAAGGAATATTACCTCTGAATCTTCCAGTGCCAATTTGTAGCTTATTTACAAAATTTATCTCATATTCTTCTGATACACACGTTGTTCCTTCTTGCTCTTTCATTTCCTTGCCTTTTGCAGTAGCTCTGAAAGAAACTTATTTGACTTCATATGGACTTCCTCTGCTCATTTTGTACGTAGTTAGAATCCCATGTTGTTGAAGAATAATAAGAGTGTGTATATCCTACTTCTCTTCTATATCAAACACTTTTCAATCGAATTTAGGTGTTAGAGATCTTAAAATTTTTCCTACAAGAGTGGTTTCAGTTATAGTTTAGCCCAAATTTGTCATATGATTTACATTCTCATCTAGACGTAAAAAGAAACTAGCAATGCTTTCATCATTATTCATTCTGAGTTTTTCATATTGAATTCTTAGAGTTTGGAGTTTAGTGCCTTTTACTTTGGGATCACCTTCATAGCTCAAAATGATTTTCTCCCATATATTATAGCAACCAATAGTCATATAAGCAACAAAAATATTAAAACAGTTCATAGACAAAAACATCCATTGTAGAATATAAATTGTAAATTGTGTATTGTATAAAGAATTGTTGATAATATCATTACAAATGAGAATGAGGGCATGCTTGTATACCCTAGGCAGGTGCCCTTTCATGAATGGCTATGTCTCTAAGACATGCCTCTTCATCACTAACTAACTAATCATTATTTAATGACTTTATTATTTATTATTACATTTACATTTATATTAATTATTATTTTATTATGACTTATATTCATAACATTGCCTCTCCCTTCAAGAAGCTTTGTTCTCAAAGATTACTTAAGAAGGATCGGTTCTCTTATGTTATTTGAAATATCTTCTCATTTCTAATCTTTCATCCTTGTCTCTACAAGAAAATTTCATGTTATAAATGATAGACATAATTTTCGTACTGAAAACGGATCAAGCCATCCTAGATTAATATTCTAGAGAATCTTCTAATCTTTAGAAATGAGTGGTGAGTAGTTATTGTATGACTGGATTGAGCTTACTTCAATATTCTTCAGAACATAAGTTTGTTTATGTTCTCTGTGATACAGATTTGTAGATTGATTAAGGTGTCTACTCTTGTGATTGGGATGTAGATAAGGAATTTGTGTTTGAACTTCCTTAAACGTTTTAATGGTAGTTTCCTTATTTTCATCAAGCATTGTTGTTGTTGAATTAATTACTGAATCCTTGTTTTGGGTGTCCTCTATTTGAATGAAAACCTTTGAGTACGTTTTTACTTCAATAGGGTTTGGATTTTCCTGAACTGTGAGATAAATGGTATTGATGTTCGTTTCTTCGGCTTGGACTGCTACATCTTGAGATTTTGATGATTCCTTTGCGACAAGTTTTTTCAACTTATTCATAAATGATTTTTTTTCATCCTTAATATTTTTAATTTGATTAAGAATATTTTGACTATGCTTTTTGAGACGTGGGAACTCCTCATTATATGAATGGCCTTTATTTTTCCCTTCATGATTATTGTCTTTTAAACACTTGATTTGTTCTATTAATGTTTGGTTAAGGCTCTTTAAAAGTAAATTTTATTCTTCTTGTTTTAATAAACTCTCTTTGAGTTCCTTCCTTGATGCTCTAGCTTCCTTGACTTGTTCGAGCAACTTTTCTTCGTGTTCTCTGACACTTGAAATTTCTTTGTGTTTGCTTGAGATGACTTCTTCAAGCTCTCTTTGCTTCCTTGATATAGTTTTCGTGTTATATTTGAGCATGAAGTTTGAGATATCCTTAAAGTATTGTCATGCAGACATTATCGATTTTGACTCCATTGTCATGTCTTGAAATCTGATCATCTTCCCCTTATAAGAAGAAGTCAAAACTTGTTTATGTATGTTTAACATGAATGAACCCAAATCCTTAAACCAAGATTGACCGAGAATGATGTAAATCTTTCTATCATACATAGTTACAAAAATAAATTGACATATGTAATCATAATGATCTATTGTCACTTGTAAATCACTAATTTCATATATACCTTTTTTTGTCAGAAATATTTTTTATTTCACCACTGCTTGACTCTAGAATTAATAGCTTATTTGCAAAATTAATGTTGATGTAGTTTTCCTCTTCACGTGTTCTAATAGTGATATTAATTTTTTTTCATTGGATACTTCCTTTTAATGTAATTAATCTATGATCAATAAATGAAATACCTTCGTAGGAAAATCGTTCTTCTTTCGTCATTTTAGACTTGAGTTCCATTATTTCCATTATTTTTTTTCCATGATTGATCCCATTTTTTGTTTTGTAGAGATGACTTTAAGTATTATGCAATCCTTTTTTTAATTTAAACCTTACTTTTCCTTAATATTACTTGCCTTGATAATTCCTTATTATACTTCCTTTATATAACCTAAAATATAGCCTTCCTTTAGTGATGAGTTCTTTGACTAAGTAGATTATAGTTTTATATATTTACTTGTATTTTTATTTATTTATTTTTTAACCTTTTTTTTTTTTAAGTTACAACCCTAGTGAAACGTGGCTATTCACCTCTCTGGGGTATAATATAAAATATATGTACACTTATCTGTATTTCACTTGATAAATTTTCTCCACGTAGAAAATAAACTTACCATTCACAAAAAAAGGTTTTTTATTCCTTTTGTTCTTATTTTACCTTGAAAATACCATGGGAAATTACCATGGGATTATAAAACCACGAGCTTGTAAACCACTTAATTCAATCTTTTCAATAATCAAAATCTTTTAATTTTCTCTTATTGATTTATATACGTGGATTTGATTAGCCCAACTGGCGTATGTACGCAGCTATCCTAACAGGAACTAGCATATACTCACATAAATTTACTGTTTAGATAAACTTCAGAAAAATTATTTAACCCAAATCATCAATTATGCATCAGATAGTTAGCTATAAATATGTGCAATAATAATAGAATATATCATTACATAATATCATCACACATTAACACCATTCTTTGAGGTGGAAACCCAATTCGGGAGAGAACCACTGTTGTTGTCATCTATATCTTTAATATTTACTATATAGAAAACTTCTTTACAAAGTTGTACTAATGCAAACTCATATCAATACACAGGCATTTACCTGTATAAGGCTGCAACATTCTCTCATTTTGTAGCTGCTACTAGAAGGGAGCTCAAACCCCCTGATCTTGTTTACCAACCACTACTGGAAGGGAGCTTCAACCCCCTTGATCAGAACATCAACTTCTACTAGCAGGAAGCTTCTGCTTCCACACTGAAGGCTTTAACCCTCAGACCCACTATAGACCACGTTTCATAAATTTTCACACTGGATCCATCAGCTTCAACACAATTCAACATAAAAATCAACACCAATAGAATTAACCCAAACATCATACAGAATAATGAGATCAATATAACCAAAACTGTAATAAACCTAGCTCAACATGTAGAATCAATTTTAACCTTGATCATTTATTATTTTAAATTCATATGATACTTCACTTTACTGAACCTACGTTGATACATGCTTTTCTGCACACCAACGTGCATATAGATCTGTGAATACTCAATTTCCAAAATTTGATGAGTCTCATAACAGATATGAGGCTTCTAGTCATATGTCTTTTTAGATTTGTAGAAACCTTATTCATTCAACATCATTAATCATATTTAATCACTCATTGATAATATTTTTACTTATTCATCTTAGCAGCATATACAGTATTCAAAAAACCCAAATCTACATGAAGACTTCAATGACAGACAACATAAATATAACAATGATAAATAAATAACCTCTCCATCAATCTTTATAAAACCCTGAATTCTAGACGCGCTTTAGTTGAAACAAACCCACGTGTATATGCGCTTTCACTGTGACTAATGAGCATATAGATCTATAAATATTAATACTGCAAAATATTTTAGATCTTAGACTTACCTAGATTTTTCCCTTTTCTTTCAGAAAACATCCATCAGGTCACAAATCTAAACATCTCATTAATATATCAAGAAAATACATGGTCATTTCAGGTCTAGAGATCCCGATCCATCATTGTATCCATGAGTGCACCATTATTTCATATCTAATCATAAACAAAACCCTTTCCATACAGATCTACTTTAGAGTGAAGTGTTCAACTAAAGCCCTTACACATGCACACCTTTTCATTATGAACTTCTTCTCCTTATATAGATTTAGCGTTTACCAATACCATGAGCCAAAACCACACAAGTGCCAATGGTATTCTTGGACACAATCAAATAGATGACAACACACTCAATATTGTGGGCTAAAACCATGGTAATTCCCCCTATTATCATAAATTTAGAGCGCAAAAGGCATACACACCTTGGATTATTCTCTTTCGCATGTATACACGACTTAGCCTGCACCAACTGGCATATAGAACCTTCAATTATGAATATTAGCCATATTCTATTGAAATTATACCTTTCTTCTGTTATACCTTCTGCTAAACCACTGTGCTTCTCTAGAAGTCATATCCCTCATCTTTTTCAAAATATTTTCCATCAAGGACACCATATACAACCATAAGAATCATATTTCCAACATAAATTACAACACTAAATTCAAAATCTTTTTTCCAATCATGCAGATAATTTCACTTGCTAGTTAATATTTACTTAAGGCTTTCTGCGTAGACATTGAGAAAAATATGAGGAAATGAAACCATATATACTTCAATGAAGATTTATATTTAGATAACATTTGACATTCCAATCAATCATTATTTGTCCCATACTTGTCCCATACTTTATTATTTTCTAGACACTATAAGAAAATTTTAAGCTCCATCATGATATTATTATTACCAAAGAAGCCCTTTCACTACATATAGCCATGATAGCGAGTTTGAAAGTAATAAGAAACTAGAAACCTCTTGGGAAAGAAAACTCCCATTCCATAAAACAAAACATATTGGGGAAAGAAAACTCCCCAACCATAAAATACACTCAGTGGAAAAAAACTTCCCCATTATAAAATACACTTAATGGAATGGGACACCAATCCAGATTCAAACTCTCGATGAAATTCACTTTTCAAAGTAGAAATTGAGTTTGAAAATGAAAATAGTTTAATAAAATGTCTCGCTAAAACTCAAGGCCAAAATTTGAGTTCCTTGCTGGACAAAATACTTAGAAAGAATAACTCAGTTAGTTGCCATGAATATATATGGAAAACGGAGACACTCTATGATTCTTACCATAAAAATT
>JAXQQM020087457.1:0-30531 GCA_034641835.2 Pinus albicaulis | reverse complement strand
AGCAGCAGGTGAGTTGTTTCTTACGACGTAAAAATTAAGATTAAGATATAGATTACTTTCTTTAATAAAATAATTATTTCAACAAAATAATATTTATTTTAAGATATTATTTATTTTTACTTAATCCCTAATAACTTTTTATTTCAAAATATTGTTTATTTTTGACATAATCCATGATAACTTTTCAGATAAACTCCTCGAAATTGAAAGATGATGTCACCCGTCAAGATGATCCTCAATTGTCACTATGCATAGCTGTGCTTTTTATTTATAGAAGCAGAACTGCATCATACATACGGCATGCGTCGAGCACAGCTCTGCCCTACTAATACTGATAATAGTAATTATTAGCCTATATGGCTAAGAAAATATTTGTTATCACTGATTATATTTTGAAATAACTTCGAGCGTGATAATTATTATTAACAGCTAAGGTTGCTTCCAGGGTCCACACCAAATTGATTGCAGTAGCTGGTATAATGACTGATGCGATCATTAACTTCGTTGGGGTTTCCACCGTTGCATTCTATCGCTCCATTGATTGCTTGAATGGTCGCCCCGAATCCCTGACCCGATGTAATAGCTGTGTGGCAGTTGCTGTTCACATTCCAAAACCAGAGCGCAGACTTCCATGACGTTGGGTCGTCCTGCGCCAACACTCCAGGGTTATTCAGCAGATCCATGTTCAGAAAAGCTCCCAGTGCACCATAGTTTCCATTTCTGTAAAAATATCAAAACAGTTAATGGTCAACCAGCATTCAAATT
This sequence comes from Pinus albicaulis, assembly GCA_034641835.2. NCBI lineage: Eukaryota > Viridiplantae > Streptophyta > Pinopsida > Pinales > Pinaceae > Pinus > Pinus albicaulis. The sequence goes on along the minus strand of JAXQQM020087457.1, from coordinate 29,766 downwards.
AAACAAAAATACTCACGGATGGTTAATGGCCACCATGCATTCAAATTAAACATAAAAGCAGAAAATAATTTATAATTGCTTGGCCATAAACTTATATACAGACCCTGTGAGTTGCAAGGGGCCACGGCCGTAGTATTTCTGGCCGGGTGCGCATGGATATTGTGTATTGCTGGAATCACAGAAGTCGTTGCTCTTGTCTATCTCCTCCACGTAGCATAGATCTGTGAATCAGTCAGAGAACTTTTTGTCAATATAGAACAGTCTAAATCTATTTAGCTCCAAATCTACCTATACAAATATCACATTTCTCTAATGTGAAAATAATATTGGATACATACTGCCAGTCTCGTGAGCAACGTTGGCGAAGAAAGCAGCAATTTCTCTCTTGTCATCATCGGAGGTTCCAGTTGTGCCGAAGCCAGAAAATGAATTGGCCTCATTAATGAAGTCACTGTATGTATAAAAGGTCTTCCCTGCGCAACTATCAGCAGTGGCAGATATAATTCCTTTGAGCTGAGTTGCCATATTGGCGATTGTCTATCAGTACTGTTGTACTGTTGTCTATCAGTACTTTCTGGCAACCCTCTACTAAAATTAGAAATCGACAACTTGAACATTTAAAAATGAAACAACTACTTACCTGGAGCTATGTAGCCAAAGGTCCCTGCAACTGATTCCAACGTACCAGATTGATGCAAAAGTTTGGCTAAGTTGAAATCTGCAACGCGAGCTTCAAAATTGGAGTCCAAAAGAATACTGCCGAACTTCACATCGCGATGAAGGATGGCCAGCCGACAATCGTGATGAAGATAGCTCAACCCCTGCGCAGTTTCCACTGTAATTTTGTATCTGGTATTCCAATCCAGAGGCGTGGCATTGTTTCCCTGAAGCAACTTCGCCAGGCTTCCGTTCGACATATACTCATACACCAGAAGATTAGTGTCATGGTTCAAGCAAAATACTAACAATTTAACAACATGTTGATGGCAGATTCTGCCCAAAGTTTTGATCTCTGCAGAGAAGTCATGAGCATTTGAAAAGCCTTTCGTGTAATATGCTAGAGTAGTTGCGTAATATGCTCGAGTAGTTTGGGCAGATGCAAAACTAATTTGAAACCTTCAGGAGCCAGTTGTAACTGTTCTGGGCAGATGCAAAACTAATTTGAAACCTTCAGGAGCCAGTTGTAACTGTTCCAACTGTCGCTATTCCAATCAACGATTAATCTTTACTCAATCGTCTAACAAAAGATCGAATGGCTAATATTATGACAGAGAAGCAGCAGGTGAGTTGTTTTCAAATAAAGACGTCTTACGACGTAAAAATGTCAATTTTTCTTAAACTAAAAAAATGATTGTTGACTTCTTTTATATATCTAAAAGAAAATGATAAAATGTGAGTTAAGAGCGTTGAAGGGCTCATAAAAATCCCAAGACGTTATTTGCTATTAAACAAATAAAATTATTGTCGAATACTCACTTTTATTTTAATACTTTTAATCTTATATTATATTGAAAATTAAAAATATCATTAATTTGTCATTTGTCATGTTTCATTAGCACAATTCATTGAGGAGGTAGAAGAGCGATCCAAGATTAAATCTCATGAAGGTTGTTGTGCCCGTATTAGGGGAAGAAGACAAGCTAAACCCAGTGCTTATTGTTGGTGAGGCCAAGGCTAGGTGCAATCCCTAGGTGATTTTGACGACTTAGATGCCCCTAGGTCTGAGTTCCTCAAGCCAGAGGTCAAACCTAATCTCTAGTGAACTTAGACCACTTAACAAAAAAATTGTTTTATGCATCCTTATTTAAAAGAGGTTAATATATGAAAATATTATAAACTATGGTTAACATATGATGCATTTTGTGAATCCTGAAGATGTCACTTTGCATATGGTCTTATGGGAATGGTGTTTATGGTCTTCTCTAGTGGGTAAGACTTAGAAAAAAAAAAATAGGCCACAAGTTCCAAAACCAGAGGGGGGTAGAGTATGTATGCCTTCGTAGATTTAGCAGTCAAATCGTTGCATGGAGGTGGGTCCCTTGTCCCACAAACAAGGAGGTCTTATACACTAATTTGGTGTCTGGCTTGGTCATGACCTTAAAATTAAATAATAACACACACACACACACACACACACACACACATATATATATATATATAAGTGTTAAATTGCATTATAGTTTTGTAAAAAATAAAATTATATTTATGATTTACTTTATTTTTATTATTGATTTGTCACTAGCCACTAGTAAAATATATGTTCTTTTGACAAGTAAAAACTATGCTTGTTTATCGCAAACTCTGTTACATAACAAAACACGACGCCTCATAGTTTACTTCCAGTAGACTGTAAATAAACATTTTTTTTTTCAGAAGAAAAAAACGCTGTATATATATATAGATATAACAGTACATTGTTCGAAATGACATTCTCAGCTGTATGATACCAGCGAGAAATATAATATACCCCACCCATAAACATAAATTACCTCTGTAGAGATAGAGATGTTCATGTGAGGCCAAATAACGAGTAGTTTGTTCATACCCTTACATTATGGAGATGAGTTCCTGTGAGGTAATACCTTGACCCTGTAAAAACATATCCAAAAAAATATACATACAGAATGAAAGAAGGAAAAGGATAGTGATGAGGCATGTCCCATGTCCCGGATGATTTAGCACTGTTCAAAAAGAGATCAAGCCCACATTACTGTTTAGAAGAGTTGGACTGTAAGATGTTCAATATTGTTGTAGTGGCTCGCTGATAGGCTGTTGACAGGCTCACTTGTAATAAATAGGCTGGCATGAGCACTGTAATGGAACATTGTCATCTATAATAACAGGCTCGCTTGTACTAGATATGTGAGTCTTTGACAGATTGTTACTTGCCAGACTCGCTTGAAGTAGAACATTGAATACTTGTTAAACTGAAAATGAGGACCATTGAGGGAAACATATAAGAGAAACAATGACACACATAACTTAACTAGAGACAATAAAAAAAAAAAAAAGGATCAAGTTACCCATGAATAGAGTTTAATGGTGCATGAGTCCTTTATAATGGTCTCTGGGTGGTCATATTCAACCTTCATTTCGGTGAGCACAACGTTTTCATGGTGCTTGTCCAAGATATTGAGCTTTTGGTCAAGTATGTTCAATTGTCGTTGAATATCCTTCAATTGGTCTTCCGACTTTTCCTGGGTTTCTCCTTTTCACTAAATTACATGTTCCATGATTTTCTTTATCCACTAATAAAAAATTGATTGCAAGGAGGTATCATGTTTTTTTAGTATGAGTGCAATTGGCATCCAACAATCAATCCCCCCATTTCACCCAACATCTCCACATCCGATGTGTTCCCGCCTCAAATGTGCTTCTCCCTCAACTTTTTCTAATTTAGTTTGGAAATCTAGCGAGGGGTATATGAAAAGTATCTCCTAGCAACTTCCTCTACCACAATTTGTGCATGAGAGGTCGAGTCTTGCACAATGAAACACCGATTGTGTCCCTTACGACCACCTCTATTGTTAGCAATGTTACTTTGGCTTCAACGACCTCTAGCCATGAAGAAAATACAAAGAACAAACCAATGACTCGGGTATGAACACAAATAATAAGAACACCTCCCTAAACCAAGTAGAGGCAACAACGATACCCACGACATGCAACAACTTCCACCTTTACCAAGCCTAAATGAGTTGGTATGGAGGATTCTATATTACGACAATCTTTAGATAACCCAATACACCAAGAGAGAAAATTCTTCGAGGATTGAAAAAACAAGCCATAAAAGTAACAATAGGGATTGTTGCTAAAATAACATGTCTTGCAAACTACCTCTTTGGACACAAAACCAACTTGAACTAACTTAATAAATAAGGTACCAAATTTTGGATCTATACTATTTTTTTATTTGAATAAAGGATGTCTAAATGACAACTTTACCATGCCATTCATTAACAAATTTTTTCTTGATGTGTGTGTTGGGCATGAATTTCTATCCTTCATGGATGGCCTCTCATTCTATAACTAAATTCAAATCCATTATTCGAGTCAATACAAGATCGCATGTACTACCCGTTTGGGAACCATCACTTATTGCATGATTCCCTTCAACTTCAAAAACACTAGCACCGCCTTCAAGTGAGTTGTGAACAATATATTTCATGATCTAGAGATCATATTATCGTTGCTTACTTAAATGATATCACTTCTCACCCTATAGCGTATTCGAACATCCTAAATGTCACGTGAATAATTTTTAGTGTTGTCATCATTATCACCTCCACTTGAAGTTTGTGTTATTTGTATTTGTTGGACACTTTCTTAGATTCATTAATTCTTAGCAAGGCATTATGGTGGGTCCCTTTAAGGTTAAATCCATTCATAACATCACCCCACCCAAAACTCTACAACTTCTTGCAGTGTGTTTTCCTAGACTAAACCATGTTACCAACTAAAAACCGACCCAACTAGCCATTCTCTCGTAAGGATGATTTAATGAAAGGTAGCCATTCCGTGTATATTTTTATACCTTAAAACACACTTTCACCATAGGAAAAAAATTTAATGAAACATTTTTTCCTAAATTATTTTTTTGTTTAATTAAATTACCCACATGAAAATAACCGAGAAATTTATTATATTAATTTCATGTTATTTTCATATTTATCCATTTTGTGAAAATAATTAATTTTATTTTCACCTACTCTTTTCATTTTTTATAAGAATAATTAAATAAATAAATATTTATTTATTTATTATTTCTTAACCCGTTTACTTTTTTCTCCAATGAAATAATTATTAAATCACTATTTAGTAATTATTTCGAAGTCATTTTGACCATATCACGTAGAAATAATTAATAAATCATTTTGATTTATTGATTATTTCACCCATTTTTGTTAATTAAAACAATTAATCATAATATTTTTGAGTTATTTAATTAAATAAAGATTATTTTTCATTTTTCTAATATTTTCGTCCCTCAAAAATAAAAAAATACGAGCATAATGGTTAGATCTTGATTGAGTCAATCAAATATTTTATTATTTATCTAGATCTAGTCTAATCTAGTATTTTATTATAAATAGAGATTTTTTTTCCTTCACCACTAACAAATGATGAGAATTGTCATGATCATTTTGATCTTATTGCATACAAACTCTCCACTTGGGTTCTCACACTTTCTTGTTTACCATTTCAGTTCCCACTTGCTCACAAAGGAGAGAAGCAACACTTTGCAACATAAAGGACACTAAAGAACCCTCCCATGGAGGGGGGACTATATTTTACCCAAGTCAAGTCTCTTCTATTCAAAGTTTGTTATTTATAATTTTCATCAATAATAAATAAATCAACATTTTCTTTCCATCAGGTTCCATAATAATTGTGTCTAATATATGTTTTTTGACTTTTGTTTCCTTTATTGCGGGGATTTCTATTAATATTTTACAATGCATATCTGAAGACTCGTTGTTATATATTGCATGCTTTTTTGGAGTTTATGATTTATTTTGTGTTGTTAGGCCACTTTGGCTACTATTAGTGAAAGTGAGATTTTGGCACACTTGATAATAATTTCACCTCTAACACACCACTTACTCGGTCTCTTTTAACAAGATATCCCTTTCCATTATGGCGCAAAAGTGAAACAATACTCACTACAAGGAAAAGGCCCTCTACGAGAGGTTTTTGCGGAAACTCTTATAAAAATAGCGAGAAAAAAAATTGTTTGTAGTGGAGGCCACTAGTGGAGATTGGTGAATGGATGGTTTAGAATATGTTTTTTTAATAGTGCATCTATGAAACCCAAAATTCATTGGTGCATTATATAATCATACACATCGGTGCTTAATAAAATATGGTGCATCAAGTCAAGTCCCACTAGCACAATCGGTTGAGTATGGGCCTTGTCCGAAAGGCGACCTAAGATTAAGCCTCATATAGGCTATTGCATCCGTGCTAGGGGGAGGAGACAAGTTAAACCCGGTTATATTAGTGTTGGTGTGGCCCCGATCCGGGTGTGATTGCGGGGTGATCACGGAGTCAAGCATGACGCAATATTTGATGAACTCAAGACAACTTGAAAAAAAAATATTGTGAACTATGACAATTTTTTTTTAAGAATAAAAACGTAATTGTGTGCTAAGTACATAATGCGCATGGGTGCATATAATACTCAATATCACTAGAAGGGCTTGAATTTAAGAAAATGTCAGTTTTAAATTTCATTTTTTCCCTCGTCGAGTAATATACTCCCACGATGCCCTAGTGTTAAAAAAGTACACAAACACTTGGGTGCGTAAAACGCATAGAGCACCAATGCTTAATAGAATTTGGTGCACCATTGTAGGCTTATTTTTTTATACAAATAAAAACTAATGACGCACTTCCTATATAAGGTGCACCGAGTGCATATAATACTCGATAACATCAGAAAAAAAAGATTAGATTTAAAAAATGTTGGTCGTAAAATTCATTTTCACATTTTTTTGGTGCTATACTCAAATGATGCACCAATGCTCTTAATGTATTTAAACATACTTGGTGCGTAAACCACAAGGTGCACCATGATATGATTTTAATTAAAAAAAACAGACACACTTAGGAATGTACACACACCAATGTGGTTACCGTAGTGCACTCGAAATAGGTTTAAATAAAAAATATATACCAGTAGTAAAATTTCATTTTTACCATTTGTAGTGTTGTAGAGCTCTCAAGAACCCATGCTACTCTTGACTTTGTCAAGTTCCCTATCATTAGTATTTCCATTGCTTTCCATCCTTCCATCTATTTCTTTAGTGCGTTGCTTTCATATTTTCTTAAACGGTGCACAATTTTGTTTTCATTTACGTGGTAACCGTGTCTCCTTGACGAGCAAATGCTCAAGTGATGTACATGTTTCTTTTTAACTTAACTTTTTTGCGAGTAGAATTAAAAATTAGGTTAAAAATTCTATTGTTTTTTGAAAAAAAAATTCATGCGTGATGTGTTAGACTCATTTGGCTCACACCAATGGTGAAGCGACCTATAAATTTACAAGGTGCACTTGTACATGAGTGTTTTCGTTAATGCACCATAGTTTTGCAGATGCGTTTGGTAAAGCTGATACGCACTAGCAGAGTTATATTTTTTAGCATAATGTGCCTCGTAAAAGTTACTTCCCGAGTGTGGTTGGTTTTACTAGACGCATTACATGCATATTTATAAAAAATATAGCTCGGTGCTTTTGTTAAATTGAACATTCCATTTTAGTCCGAAAATTTTATTCATACACATTGGTGTGAATTTTATGTCGACGCACTTTGCATTGAGAAATAAAAAAAACAATTTTTAAGTGGTGCATTTGGTAAAATGATACTCAACAAGAAATTTATGATTTCTACCATGTGTCCGGTAAAATTTACTTCTCGGTGAGTTTGTTTTTACTAAACACATCTGCATGCATAAATATTAAAAAAAATATAGCTTGGTGTGTCCGTTACCCTAAATGTTTTTTTTTGGTGTGAAAAGGTTATTCATGCGCACCGCGTGTGAAGTGTATGTCAATGCACCACAACGAGAAATTAAAAAAATATATATTTAAGCGGCGTGTCAAGTAGTTGTATGCACCATTTTAGGTGCTTTATTGTGTTGTGTGGTGCGCCGTTTCTAGTGATTTATTCTTTTTTATATGCACTAAGGATGCTTTTTTTATTTATTGAAATTTATATTTTAATATTTATAAACACATTTTTTCATGTAATAAAAAAAATAATGTTTTACTTATGAGGCTGATGCATTTTGTATGTCAATCATGTAGCAAAGAAATCAAGAGAGGGAGGAGCAACAACAACGGGAGAAAATTTCATACCAATAAAATATGGTTTGACCATGGGAGGTACGATAGAGGGAGTGATATGTATACCATCACCTTATCACCTCAACGACCTAACTCATATTGAGGAAAATATGGATCCTTAATTACTATGAGGAGGATACATCCATGAAGGGGCAACCGGGGTTTTTGGCACAAGCCGGTTGTTGGTGTGATTCCCACCAAAAATATTTTTCGTGTCGGTCCTAACATGTGGTATGGACCCACTAAGGAGGACGCATATTTCATCACTAGCCTATCTATGAGTGCGGGGATTTTTCCCAGTTCCATGATGTCCCGCATGGTGTTGCAATAGAGATTCAACTTGTCTACTCTCATAGAAATGTTCGGGATCATGTGGTTGGTGCAACATAATTTCAGGTGTCTAGTGGATGGTTACAACCCGCTTCTTTTGGTGCAAAGGAGGTTAAGTGCCTCCCATTAGTAGTCAGTACCACTGCACACTATACTAGTGATGGGAAATGTTAGGGTCTTATAAATATAGGATTCATAATTTTGAATTAACTTATGATAGTCTTGTAAAATATGTACATACCTTACTTTTTGCAAGTTGTTTTCCCATATTTTGAAAAAAATCAAAAAAATAAAAAAATAAAAAAAGAGAGTAAAAGTCCTAAAAGAAATATCAAAGGACTTAAAAAAATATATATACCCCAAAAGAAAAAGGATCAAAATAAAAACATGAAAGTGTGCAAGTCCAAATGCCACTACTTTTTACTTTTTTGCAACTAATTATTGCAGAGTGTCAATAAATGCCATAATCCATGATGAGTTAAACTATTTAAACTTGACTTGTCATGTTTTCAATTTCCATGTTTTAGATAGTGAATAAAGATTTGTCAGACAGTTTAATCCTGACAAATTAGTAGATAGGTAGAGAATAATGAGGAGCTCATCATTTTAATCTGAGCCCTCGGATGAAATAAGGTAGAATTATATAGTTTTATTCCTTCAAGAAGAATAAAATGTTTCAAGGTAGCAAGATTAAATGCACCTGCTAAAAATGGAAGAAAGAAATGTTAGAGTAATGATTGGGGAGGCAGAAAGAAGTGGGAAAAAGAATGTAACATTCATCACCGAGAAAAAATCACTAATTTCCTTTCCCCCGTAAAAATTATGTATTCTATACTACCAATGAAAAAGGCTCAGAGCATTTCTCTAACTTTAGTTGGGACCGGACCGAAGGCTTGATGACTAGATAGTGGAAAATGTTGAATTCTTATGTTAAATGCCCATTTACCATTATTTATCCCTCATTCATACATTTTAACTCATTTTCATAAGTAAAGACTCTTTCTTGCTTAATGAAACATAAAAACCCATTTAATTAACTTCCTTCATTCAGAAAACATACAAGACCCTAAAAAAAACACTCCATCCTAAGTAAATTCGTGAAATCATAAAATAATAAACATTGCTTTTATTGATTCACTCTACTTGGTAATTTAGTGTATTTTTGTGTATTCCATCTCCCCTAGTCGTATTAACTTTTAACTTATTCTATTAATTCCCTAAAAATACCTTATCCTATCTATATAATTCTCTTTATCTAAAATACCCCCTAAAACCCACTATTATAAAGATTTTAGACCAAAGATATTATCCACATGCTAAATTAAAAACCAAAATAAAGCTTCCTTTGGTCTAAAACTAACTATATTTAAATACCCCGCCCCTTATGGTTGTTTGATCCTTCAACAATTTTAAAAACTATATAATAAAATAAACAATGCAAATATGTGTATTCAAGCATACCTTATGTATTTTGCAATAAAATACATTTACCCTGCTCATAGCTTTTTAGCCTAAGTTTTGGAAAATGTTTTATCAATTTATAAGGTTGAAAAAGCTTGAAAATTCCCTCATGCACCTTTGCCATATATATAAAACTCTTTTATATATTTATATACCATCATTTAACCTTTCTTTTTTAACCTTATATTATCCAATATATATAAGCCCCCGCTTACACATACTTTAACCTTTATTCGTTTAAACCCCTGTCCCACCATCTTTTTGACTGCATCTCCCAAGCAAATCGTGACCATTCGCTTCCTTTCCACAGATCCAACGACGCAAAATCAAAATCACACTCACAAACTGATCATCCGCCCAACGCCCAAATGGATGCGAAATGGGTTGTTTCACCAATTCTGCCTCTTATGACGTGGCGAATACCTATTGGATTGCATTCATTTCAAGAGAAACCACTTACCACTAGAATTCAACGCGAAAACTGCTGCCACTTTGTCTTTTTTAAAATCCAAACCGCTCTCGCCAGTGGATTACACTTGCATTTCATGCATCTATGATTATTAAATATCAAAGTTTAACACCTTTGATATGCCATTTCTGATGTTTATTTGCGCATTTCAAACTGTAAAAGTGTCTCCCGACTGTGTTAAAACACCTGAACATTATTTTTCCCGTCGATACTTCAAATTCGACCAAAATCTACTGTTTAAGACCTGAAAAGACTTCTGCCCATCCAGTATACCAGCAGAAAGCTCAGAGTCAACTAAGATCCTCGCAAAACCTCCTAAAAAGCCAAATACCTGGGTTTAAGGTATTTTTCAACCAATTTAAAGCCAACAAATTCCATTAAAAACCTTTTGTAATAGAACCAGGCTTTCAATTAGGATATTTCACCAAGCCAAGTTATCTAAAAAACACCAAAAAGAGGCCAAACCCTGGCTAATTTTTCCCAGAAAATTCCGCGTTCGATAAAACCACTTTTGAAGCCAATCACATCAATTTGTGACCTCTGAAAATCAATTTCAAAGACAGAAAAGGGTTTAAAACCTACAAATACCTTAAAAAATCCTTTTTACAGACCAATATATTCAGGAAACCCTTGTTTCTGTCTTGTCCCAGTTTATATCCTCTGACAAAGAAAAACAACTCCTGCAAACAATTTAAGCTTGTAGTAGATATTCCAAAATGACTGAAAAGAAGATCATAGTTAAACCTGGAGGTTCTGAGCTGATCAAGCTTGGAGGATGCATACATCCTAAATATGTAACACCTAAAGCTGTTAAATCTACTCCAGTGCTCACTGCTAAATCTACTGTGTTAGTAAATCCCCTCCAGCCACTTGTAGCTGCTGAAGAAACCCTTCCATTGACTGATATGGACTACAAGATTGTTGATCCTTTTGTAGAACTCAACCTTTTAGAAATACATAATTGGTGCTATCATAAATACTTGGATAAAGATGAAATGCCTATTTGGGAGACTCATTTTCCCAAATATGTAGTTCCATTGATCCACCCTGGACAAGCCCTGGTTAGAGTATGTCAAAAACATTATGAACTAGACAAAAGAGCCATTGTTAATGCTGATAGAGAAATCCTTTTTACCATTACAGCTGAGTCAACAAATCAAATGATGTAATTACAGTTTGATCCTTAATCAGTCCCCTTATCTATAGAAATTTTGACCCAATTGTACTTAGGCCTGTATTTCCCAAAGTGGTTTATGATATTTCAAAAATTTTGGGCTTCCCATGTTGAAATTCCTAAAATAAACCTCCCTTATTCTACTGCTGAATTTCCTGAAGGGTCTAGACATGTTATCTCAATGGTATCTTTTACACTGGGATACTTTACAGATGGATTCAATGATGAATCCATTCTAGGTTTTCTATCCACCTTATCTCCAGGCCAACCTCCAGAAATCATTTTTTATTATGCCAGATTCATAGCAGACAATATTCATCATCACCTGACCAAACTACCCACTGAAGGGGTTTTCAGATACTCATCATACTTGTTTCACTTATTTTTGTTCTTCCGATCTGATAATTTTCCAATTGCATTGCAAAATATGTACTTAGAGGGGAAGCCTTTGTCCATTATCTTCTGGACTTCCTTGCTTAGGAAAGAGGGCAGTGACTTTACTTATACAGATTTTTCAGACCTTTTCCTGCACCCAGCAATGAACATTTTGTACAAAGCAGAGCAACCCAGAGTCAATGAAGAAATTAAAAGGATTTTGCAACTATCAGAGTAGAATAAAATGGGAGAATGGTTTCTTTATGAAAAAAATACAAAGATAAGAATTTTTGGATCCAACTTATTACCTTATAAGTTTCCAAAATAGATGAGCATGAGAGTTTTTGCATTGGAATATTTAAGACAAATTCTCAATTCCGACTCTATTAACTTCTTAGCTGCCAGGGAAAAGACTCAATTCAAGCTAAAGAATCAGGTTGGTCCTTTCATTATAAACAATAGAGAGGCAGAAAAAGAAATCACCAAGAGACTATCAGAGTTTAAATTTCAAAAAAAATTTCCATGGAACTATGATCCTCAAAGGATCCTATGTAATTTAAGGGTAAAATGTAAACTAACACCCTTCATACATGAGCTAAGGCCAAAGATTGAGAAGTTTTCCAATCAAGCAGAATGAGTGGAGAAAACACTGATAGATACAGCTACTACTACAGAGACAACAGGAAAAATGATTACAACACAAGCCCTTGAAGTTGTAAAGCAACCAGAGCCTTTAGCCAAAAGAAACAGAGAAGAAGGAGCATATACAGCAAAAAAAAAATTCAGAAACTAAATTCAAACTGATTTATAATAAAGGGCTTAAATTCAGTTCAATTGGGAAAGAAAAGGTAATTGATATTGAAGATACAAATGAGCCAGAGGTAAATATTGATGAAGCTACAATAATAGTGAATGAAATTCTTGCAGAGATTGGAAAAGAGAAAACAAAAAGTAAATATGACACTCAAATGATTGAAAAGCCACAAAATATGGAGGCCTCTTTCTCACAAACAGCTGAGGAAAAGGATTTAGATATCAAAGAGAAGTATAAGCAGATAAAACAGAAGAATGAGGAGATCAATACTTGGATAGATTCTCAGTTCCTCAAGAAAAAGCCAGGGAGTCAAAATAGGCTACTGACATGCTTTGATTATTTTACAAACAAGATGATTATGTCATTTTTGCAACCAACTACTTCAGCACCAAAGACAGTGGAAAATTATAAAAATGTGGAGTTTGAAGTAGACACTGAAAATGTTCATGAGATGGACCAAATTTAATTTCATAGACATAGCCCAGAAATTTTGTATTCAACTATGGTTACAATGGCAATGAGTGCTACCAAGTTGTAGAATACTATTCTTAATATGCATGATCAAATGAAATTGGATAAGGCATCTCCATATGCCAAAGATCTAAGGATTAAAGCCTTAGAATATTTAGTTTTACAAGTTGGATATGATCCCTCAAATATTCAAGCAGTAGATTTGTTGGTAAAGAAAAAGAATGAGGATATAGCAGCTTTGAGGAAAGAGCTTAAGATTCCTCAAAGTGAGCATCCAAAAACTAAAGAAATCCTTCAATATCAGGTTGATAAAGAAGAGATGATGAAGTTCATCCTCAAATTAACTGCTCAGATCAAAGAAATGAAAACCCAAATGGATTAGCTTGTCAAAGAGAAGGAGACTGTGAAAGAACTTGACGCACCTATCATTCCTACTGTTATACCAATGATCACCACAGTGGTGGCTTCTACATTTGGAGAGAAGCTAGCACCCAAAGAACCACTGGCAACTGCAGTGCCAGTGTTTTCAGCTACTACTTCAACCGTGTACTCTTCTACAACACCGGTTCAACCAACAGATGGAGCTGGTCAAATTGTGAAAGCTATGAAGGAATTGTCTTTGAAAAATAATGAAATCAATGGCTTAAAAGAGATGATTTAAAACCTTGAAGATACAAATAAGATAACACTAATAACTGCTAAAAATCATGAGCAGAGAGCAGTAAGACTTGGAGAACAAATTAAGGGCTTACAAAGGTAGCTAACTTTCACTGAACAGATTTCATTTGTAAAAAATCATCTATGGACAAATATAATTGAAGCCCTTCACTCTCAATGGCCTTCAATCTAGGTTATTTATGAGCAGAGAGAATTATTATTAGCAACACGGGCATAGATTCAAAATACCAAGGATGAGTTAAATAATAATCCAGCTCGGGCTTTAAAACTCATCACTTTCCTGAACAACAAGAACATAGCAGAATTGGAAGAATTACAGGTATTGAATAGAATAGAAACCATTTTACAGATTAAAAAGGTGGTAACAAAGAAAAATTTGATGAACAATCTGGAAGAGAAATGTGAATCAATGAACATTTCCATAACAATTTTTTTGGCAAAATACACAAATTTGACACAGAGAGGTCTGCCAGATATCCATGTTTTCAATGATAAACTAATGGCCCACAAGGATTATGATAAAAAGATAAGGCAATTTTCCAAGGAGCAAGTCAAAAAACCATTACCACAAGTCACTCCCACTGGAAAAGTCCTCCTTCACCACTTTGAAGATTTGTTCTTTATACAACATGAGATTAAACATCTCTTGTTGTTCAAGCCCACCTTTGCTAGATACACAGAAGCCGATGAGAATTTCAGAAAGCTAAAGAATGTCAAAATTCCTAGTGAAGAACGACAGAAAACATTTACAGATTTAATTTAACAATGAGAGTTAAAACAGTGAAGAAAATTACCTTGAAAATAGTAAAATAAAAGGACAGTATGTTGATTTTTACTGCAAAAAAGATATATTTTTATAGCAGTAAATAGTGTAAATATCAGTCAAAAGTGTATCATCGTTAAAGAGCAGTGCTAAAGAGTATCAGATGAAGGAGTATCAGCTAAGGCAACTCAAATTAAGATATTTTCTAACAGCCAGTAAGCAAGAAAGCTAATCACTCAAAAATCTCCTTGTTAGATAAAGTAGTTCTATTTATATTGGATAAGAGGACAACTTGCTGATTTGTTAAGTTGTTGTCCCTCTTATTTTGTAAAGATATTCTTATTTCCTAAAGATATTCCTAGATTTCTCCTAGGATATTTGTAATAACATTTTTTCTAAATACTTCTACATTATAAGTATTCAGGGTGGAATAAAATTGCTGGAATTACTATATATATTTTTGTTGAACATTGGAGGCTATTATGTGTTGATTTCAAAGTAGCAGACTGGAAAAAGCTAAACTGACATCATAATTCAGGATCCCTGTGATAAGCTAATGAGTGAAGTACTCCCTTCTTGTCCTTGTTTTATTTTTTGAGTTTCATGCAATTCATTATATCTTTGTTCTATCTGAATGTGCAACTAGGAATATTAGTACAAGATAATCTAGTGCTCCTAATTTTTAACTAGTTTCCATTTTAATGTTTTCTGCTGATATCTGGTGTTAATAATTCTTGATTGCTCCTTCTCCCATTTCTCCCTTGCCTCCTTCTTCCATTTTCTGGATCAAAGGATCCTTCATTGCCCTTTATCCCGATCATACCATTTAACCAAAAACACTTTCCCAAATCTCTGAGGATTATCTTTCTTGCCCTAAATACATTTGTACCTTTTTGGCCTTGAATTCTAGTGCTGTTAGCTAGATTTAGAATCCATAGCCCAATGGACAAGTTGATTTCCCTCTAGTTTACTTCTAAGTGATTTTTTCCCACCAAAACCTTTCAAAACAAAACCAATTGTTCTATCATAACTAGACTAAAAAAATAAATAAAAAACAAAGATAAATCTTAAAGAGAGAGCCCTCTCTGAACTTTAGGAAGGCTAGATCCTAGAGTTCCAAGTCGGTTTGTGGTTACCTCTAGTATTATTTGACTAAAAAATCAAATCCCACAACTTAAGAAATTACTAGAGTGATAACATACTGGAAACCATACTAGGGAGCTAACCAATATCCAGTCTTAAATTTAGTCTTCAAGGAAGATCTTTTATTTATCTTTTTACTTTAAGATTATTTTTATAGGTTGTGGGTATTCAAAACAGTTGTTCTGGCTTCTAGGAAAACGTACTATACCAGGTCTAACCCGGATCCTAAACCTGCAGTTATAGTAGATAACCCAGATCAGATTGGTAAAAAGAAAAAACAAACTGTCAATTTAGAAACTGAAGTACCATTAAGAAAAGCCAATTCTTTACCCAAAGAGTTAGTGAGTCTAAACGATATTGATTTTGATCTGAAGTTTGAATATTCATTGTTTAAAACTAAATCTGAAACTGATTTGAAAAATACTGTTATAGATCCTATTTTTTTTTCATTTTTGAATGCAAAACAGAAAAATATTTCAGTGGGAACAAAATCAAATAAATTTGAATATCAAAATACAATTGAAAAGATTAATGTTTCATTGATTAAAGATATTGATGAAGATATTGAATTAGCTCATTTGTTGTCTTACATAAGACCTCCAGTTTCTCAATTGCATACAATAATAATACCAACACCAGATTCATCTTTATATGTTGTTACTTCATTTATTGATACTACTGCAAGTTCATCTACAGACCATTTCATTCCTAAGTTTCCTTTGCAGCCCATGATATTATCTCCTTCATCCACTCAATCCATTGCATCCACTACTTTGCATTCAGATTTTATAAGCACCACATCTTTATTTCCCAACAATTCCATTTACATACCAGCTTCTTTTCCCATCTCTTCAACTATAGTTTTTAGTTCATCAGCTACCATATCCAGCACTGTACCTATCATTACTGCTATACCTCCCAGCTCAGCAAAGCTTCAAGCCATGGCTGCTAGGTATGCTCCCCTTGTCTTACCTCAACAGTTGCATAACATGCCTCAAGATTGTCAAAACAAAATACCACTGTTTGATGGTACTACACAATATATTTCTCAGCAACACGTAACTAAAGTCACAGACTTCTTTGAAATTTATGAAATAGATGAATCAAATGTTAAAATGAGATTATTTGCTCAAAGTTTGACTAGAGAAGTAAAAAAATGGTTTAAATATCTAGATGTTGGTAGCATAACTGATTTAGCTGTATTTCATAGGACATTTTTGAATAAATGGGAAAAGAAAAAGAAACCCCTTCAAATATTATCTGAATTTGATGCATTAAAAAGAGCTCCAAATGAGTTGGTTCAGGATTACTGCACTAGGTATAATAGTGTTTATGATACTATCCCTGCAATTCTTAAACCTACTCCTTAATCTGTTCTGCTCAAATTCCCTAATGGATTTGATGAAAATATGGCTTATAAATTAAGAGAAAAAGGTGCAGACACTTTAGAAAAAATGCAAGAAGATGCCGTTAGTGTAGAAATAAACATATTGGCTAAAAAAGATAGACTCAGAAATGAAAGAAGACTGACTATCAAAGAAGAAAATTCAAATTCAGATCCAAAAATAGATATTTTAGCTAAAATTTTAGAAAGGGTTGTAGAAATATTAGATAATATAGATAGAAAAACTCAATGGGATAATCAACCTCAGATTAGAAATCCTAATTTCAGAAAAAACAATAATTCTAGAAAAGCTAAAGAAGCAGCTCCACACCAAAACATTAGGCCCCCATTTCAAGAGACCTATGCTGAAAGTTCTAAAAATAATGATGAATATGAGGATGAAATCAATCATCTAATGGGAATAGATGAAAACAACATCATTTTCCTCACTCAGCAAGATCTGGAACAATTTGAGCTTCAACAACTCAAATTAAACTCTAGTGAATCCTTTGACTACAAAACATGGTTATGAATTTGCAATAAAAAAAATACACAGCCAGTATAACCTTAGAAACAAGAATAATAATGAGTCTTCTACTAAAAACAATTCCAAAAATCAAAATAAGAAAAATGTAGAAGTCCCAAAAACAAAATATTTGCAAATTCTCCCAAGGGAAAAGAAGCAAAATTCCAATCCTTCCAATCCTAAAAAATCAACAAATCCCAAAATTGTTGATATTGCTGAGGAAGTAGCTCAATCTTCCAAAGAGGAACAAAAATTTAATACTGATAAATCTTCTAATTCAGTAAAAACAACGAATTTTGATCCTAAAAAGATTCCTTCTGATTCTAAATCAAAAAAATCCTAGAATAGATAATCCCAGAACACCTGTTGATAATTCTAAGTCTGATAAAACTTTTGCTGCCACACAAATAGTCCCTGAAAAGAAAATTAAAAGTAGAAAAACTCAAGAAAATCAGATAGAGAATGTCAAGACAATTGAAGATAGAAATACAACTGTTGAAAGTAAAAAAAAACCAACTCAGATTACAGTTACTAAAGATGAATTAGTTCAAATTAGTAAATCTCAACCCTCATTTAATATTCAGTCTGAAATTGCTAAGTTAACAATATCTATTCCTTTAATATAATTGGTTAAACATGAATTATACAAATCAACCATAACTAAAACTTTGAATATGAATGATGGTGAAGATGCTGTTAATTTGAATGATGATCAACCAGAGTTGATTTTTGGCCCTGATGTGAATGGAAAGCATTCGGATGGATCAGTCCCTCCTTTCTATATCAGTCTTACCATTCATGATCAGATTTTACACAATATTATGTTAGATTCGGGAGCTTCCCATAACTTAATGCTCAAAGCTATCATGGAAACTCTTAACCTAGAAATAACCAGGCCTTATAAAGATTTGTTTTCATTTGACTCTAGTAAAGTTAAGTGCTTAGGATTAATTAAAGAATTATGTGTTACATAAGTTCAGTACCCTGGTAAGAATATGGTGATGGACATTGTAGTAGTTGACATCCCACAAAAATATGGTATTCTTCTTTCTCGCTCATGGGGAGAAAAGTTGTAGGATCTCTACAATTGGACATGAGCTATGCTACTATACCAGTGTTTGGTCAACCTAAAAATCTATATAGGGAAAAATTAATGAAATTCATGGTCAGTAGTGTTGAGAGATCCATAAATTACCCCATTTATTCTACACCAACTGACCTTGACTCTTTTATTTTATGTAACTCTGGTAACAATGAAATCGAAACTGAACTGATTGATAAAAAGCCAAAACCAAACAATGAAAACATATTTCATGAGTCCCTTTGGCACTTAGACTTTGATGGATCTGTAAAAAAATCAGGAGCAGGAGCCGGAGTATGGATTACCAATATGGAAACTAATCATTCAGAAGTACATGCCTTCAGACTCAACTTCAAATGTACAAACAATATGGCTGAGTATGAGGCACTCATTCTAGGCCTCCAGATCATCAGAAACCTAGGAGGAAAAAGAATACTAATCATGGGAGATTCGGAATTAATCACTAAGCAAATAAATGGAGATTATTCTATTTATAATCCTAGACTAGCCAGATACAGAGATACAACAATTGATTTAACTGATGATTTATTGGAATGCAAGTTTGCTTCTATACCGAGAAAAAAAAACATTCAAGAAAATTTTCTGGCAACATTTGCTAGTACTTGTAACTTACCATTCCAACCAACTCATAGGTACATTTCTGAGGTTAAGCATAGACCAATTATCCCAGATAACCTTAAGTACTAGCAGATTTTCTCTCAGGATGAACATATTTACCATTTCTTAAATAATGAGGAAGAATTTCAAATTTATAAAATAGACAGTGACTACAATATAGATTTAGATTTTGGTTGTGAAATAGATAACATAGATGTACATAAATTTAAAAAACCCACTGTATTTACTCAATCTGACATAGATAACTTAGAGAAGGTCGATATAGAAGAAATCATTGAAGAAGAAATTGACATGTTAGATCTAAAAGATAATTTTTTTCCTAAAGGTTTAACTCCTTTGGAAGACCTTTTTGAATCCAATGATGTGCCTAAAAAGCCAAAAATGGAACCAGTTAGGTCTGACATTGAGGAATGTAACATTGGGACAAAATTAAAACCAAAAATGATTAAAATGTCTAAATCTTTACCTCCACAAGAAAAGGAAAAATACACTGATCTTTTAAAGGAATACCAGGACGTGTTTGCTTGGAGTTATGAAGATCTTAAAGCCTATGACACAAAAATAATCCAACACAAGATTCCTATAAAAGATGATCAGAAACCATTCAAACAAAAATTAAGGAGAATTAATCATGTTCTATTACCTTTGATAGAAAAGGAAGTAAAACGTATTTATGATGCTCAGATCATTGCACCGATATATCAATAAAGTATATTTGAAGGATAATTACCCTTTACCCAAGATGGATCACATATTACAAAGGGTAGTTGGTTCCTCAAGGATTTCTCTATTAGATGGTTTTTCAGGATACAACCAGATTCTAGTTCAAAAGGAAGACCAGGCTAAAACAACTTTTACCACTCCTTGGGGCACTTTCATGTATGTGAAAATGCCTTTTGGTTTGATGAATGCCAGAGAAACCTTTTAGAGGGCTATGGACATAGGCTTTGCAAAGGAAATACATGACTTCTTGGTTATTTATTTAGATGATATTACTATTTTTTCTAAGTTAGATAATGAACACTTGGATCATTTGAGACAAATTTTTATTAAATGTAGAAAATTTGGTATATCTTTGAACCCCAAGAAAAGTATTTTTGGATTAGAGGAGGGTAAGTTACTAGGACACATAATTTCAAAAGAAGGTATTAGGATAGATCCTGCTAGGATAGAAGCAATTATGAACATTCATCCACCTAGAAATATCAAAGAGTTACAAGCTTTCTTAGGTAAAATTAACTTTTTGAGAAGATTTATTTCAAATTTAGCTGAAATCATTAGAGAACTAAATAACATGCTCAAGAAAGACTCAATTCTAAAATGGACTATTGAAGCCAAATAATCATTTGAATCCATAAAATAGGCTTTAACTAAAACACGAGTCTTAATCAGTCCATATTTCAAAAAAGACTTTATAATTTTTTCTTTTACATCAGAGCATACCATTGCTGTAGTTTTACTGCAGAAGAATGATCAAGGTTTTGAACAGCCTATAGCTTTTTTAGTAAGACCCTTAGAGATGCACCTCTGAAATATAACATAATAGAGAAGCAAGCCTTAGCCTTGGTTAAGGCATAAAAGATTTCAGAGTTTACATTCTCTACTCCCACATAATTGCTTATGTCCCTAATTCTGTAGTTAAAGACATTCTTACTCAGGATGGATCTGATGGAAGAGGAGGTAAGTGGATTGCCACTATCCTTGAGTATCACATAGAGATCAAACCAACAAAACTCATTAAAGGACAAGGATTAGCCAGATTGATGGCTAAATCTAATTGCAATGCATTAGACATAAATTTTATTGCTCAGATTGATGACCAGGAAGAGATGGCGACTCCAATGATCAGTGAAGCCTTTCTAGATTCACCTTGGTACTCAAATATTATCTTTGTACTTATTAACTTACAAGCTCCTCCTGGATTATCAAGGACAAAAGCCAAATTTATTAAACTTAAAGCAATGAGATTTTGTATTTTAGATAATGTGTTTTTTTTTTAAAGAACATAGTGGGATATTACTAAATTGTTTACTGAAAGCAAAATTTGACAAAATACTTGAAGAATTTCATGCAGGTGACTATGGAGGGCATTATAATGGAAAAGTACAGCAGATAATATCCTGAGAGCTGGTTCTTACTGGCCTACCTTATTTGCTGATGTTAAGAAATTTGTTACTTCATGTCAAAAATGTCAAACTTTTGAAGGAAAAAAGAAATTGTTTCCTTTACCCTTAAAGCCAATTTCAACTGAGATGTCATTTAAAAAATGAGGTTTAGACTTCATTGGAGAAATTCACCCCCCATCCTCTGGCCAACATAAGTGGATTTTTATTTCCACAAATTACTTTACTAAGTGGATTGAATCCATTCCTACCAGACAAGCCACTGACACAGTCATTATCTCTTTCATAGAAAACAACCTTTTATCTAGATTTGGATGCCCTCAGAAAATAATTACTGATAATGCAGCAACATTTAAATCTAAGAAAATGATTTCCTTCTATCACAAGTACCATATTACCCTAGGCCACTCTACTTCTTATTACCATGTGGGTAATGGCCTAGCCGAATCTTCAAATAAAAGCCTTGTAAATATCATTAAAAAATTACTTGAAGATAACAAAAAGGCTTGGAATAAAAAGTTAGTCTATGCCTTATGGGCAGATAGACTTACTACCAAAAAATCAATTGGAACTTCCCCTTATCCAATTGTTTATGGGATGGATGCAGTTTTCCCATCATCCTTAGGAGTTCCAATAATGAAGATCATTCAACAATCACAAGTGGAAATCAATGATATACAAAGGAGGATAAATCAACCTATTCATCTACAAAAAACAGGGGAAGAAGTCTATAAGAAATCCCAAGTCATTCATGATAAAATGAAGATATTTTTTGATCAAAGAAGTAAAGAAGATGACTTTTACATTGGAGATCAAGTGTTAAAGTGGGATTCTAGGAGAGAGGACAAAGGTAAGCATGGAAAATTTGACTTTTTATGGAAAGGAATTATGTAATTTATGGATATAGGGGTAACAATGCTTTATTCATCAAAATTTGGATGGAATAGATATTCAAGAAGGACCAGTTAATGGTAGAATGCTCAAACACTACTATTCTTCTGATTTAATTAATAGTTTGTGCCTGTTACTTTTTACATCATTGTAAATATCCATTGAAGTTGTTAGATTGGATTGGATATTTTCTTTCCAATGTTGGAGCCCGGAGAGAAGGCCCTAAGCTTTGAAGAGTAAAATATCATAAATATGAGTTTTTACAGAAAACAAAACACAATTACTAGATCATCATGGTCAAAATTGAAGGCTACTAGTCTTAGATTTCTTGACATTTCACTAGGAACTGCCATCCCCATGTGAAGCCGATGTTAGGGTCCTATAAATATAGGATTCATAATTTTGAATTGACTTATGATAGTCTTGTAAAATATGTACATACCTTGTTTTCTGCAAGTTGTTTTCCCATATTTTGAAAAAAACAAAAAAATCAAAAAAGAGGGTAAAAGTCCTAAAAGAAAGATCAATGGACTTAAAAAATATATAGACCCCAAAAGAAAAAGGATCAAAATAAAAACATGAAAGTGTGCAAGTCCAAATGCCAATAATTTTTACTTTTTTGCAACTAATTATGGAAGAGTGTCAATAAATGCCATAATCCATGATGAGTTAAATTGTTTAAACTTGACTTGTCATGTTTTCAATTTCCATGTTTTAGATAGTGAATAAAGATTTGTCAGACAGTTTAATCCTGACAAATCAGTATATAAGTAGAGAATAATTAGGAGCTTATCAGTTTAATCTGAGACCTCAGATGAAATAAGGTAGAATTAGATAGTTTTATGCTTTCAAAAATAATAAAATGTTTCAAGGTAGTAAGCTTAAATGCACCTGCTAAAAATGGAAGAAAACAATGTTAGAGTAATGACTGGGTAGGTAGAAAGAAGTGGGAAAAATCATGTAACATTCATCACTGGGCAAAAATCACTAACTTCCTTTCCCCTGTAAGTATTCAATATTCTATACTACCAGTGAAAAAGGCTTAGAGCATTTCTTTGACTTTTGTTGGGACCAGACCCAAGGCTCAATGACTGGATAGTGGAAAATGTTGAATTCTTATGTTAAATCCCCATTTACAATTATTTATCCCTCATTCATACATTTTAACTCATTTTCATAAGTAAAAACTCTTTCTTGCTTAATGAAACATAAAAACCCATTTAATTAACTTCCTTCATTCAGAAAACATACAAAACCCTCAAAAAAACAATCCATCCTAAGTAAATTCGTGAAATCATGAAATAATAAGCTTTGCTTTTATTGATTCACTTTACTTGGTCATTTAGTGTATTTTTATGTATTCCATCTCCCCTTGTCATATTAAATTTTAACTTATGCTATTAATTCCCTAAAAATACCTTATCCTATCTATATAATTCCCTTTTATCTAAAATACCCCCTAAAACCCACTATTATAAAGATTTTAGACCAAAGATATTATCCACATGCTAAATTAAAAACCCAAATAAAGCTCCCTTTGGTCTAAAACTAACTATATTTAAATACCCCTCCCCCTATGGTTGTTAGACCCGTAAACAGGTTTAAAAACTATATAAGAAAATAAACAACGTGAAGATGTGTATTCGAGCATACCTTATGTATTTTCCAATAAAATACAGTTACCCCGCTCATAGCTTTTTAGCCTAAGTTTTGGAAAATGTTTTATCACTTTATAAGGTTGAAAAAGCTTGAAAATTTCCTCATGCGCCTCCGCATATATATAAAACTCTTATATATATTTATATACAATGATTTAACCCTTTTTTTTAACCTTATATTATCCCATATATATAAGCCCACGCTTACACATACTTTAAACCTTTATTCGTTTAAACCTCGGTCCCACCATATTTTTGACCGCATCTCCCAAGCAAATCGTCACCATTCGCTTCCTTTCTACAGATCCAATGGTGCAAAATCAAAATCACGCTCACAAACTGATAGTTCGCCCCACACCCAAACGGATGTGAAATGGGTTGTTTCACCATTTCTGCCTCCTATGACGTGGAGAATACCTATTGGATTGCGTTCATTTCAAGAGAAACCACTTACCACCAGAATTCAATGCGAAAACTACTGCCGGTTTCTCTTTTTTAAAATCCAAACCGCTCCCACCAGTGGATTAGACCTGCATTTCATGCATCTATGATTATTAAATATCAAAGTTTAGCACCTTTGATATACCATTTCTGATGTTTATTTGCACATTTCGGACTGTAAAAGAGCCTCCTGACTGTGTTAAAACCCCTTCACACTATTTTTCCCACCGAGACTTCGAATTTGACCAAAATCTACTATTCAAGACCTGCAAAGATTTATGCCAATCCAGTATACTAGCAGAAAGCTCAGAGTCAACTAATATCCTCGTAGAACCTCTCAAGAAGCCAAATACTTGCGTTTAAGGTATTTTTCAACCAATTTAAAGCCTGCAAATTCCATTCAAAACTTTTTGTAATAAAACTAGGCTTTCAATTAGGAGATTTCACCAAGCCAAGTTATCTAAAAAACGCCAAAAAGAGGCCAAACCCTGGCCAATTTTTCCCAGAAAATTCCACGTTCGATAAAACCACTTTTGAAGCCAATCTCATCAATTTGTGAACTCTGAAAATGAATTTCAAAGACACAAAAGGGTTTAAAACCTACAAATACCTTAAAAAATTCTTTTTTGCAGACCAATATATTCAGGAAACCCTCATTTCCTGTCTTATCCCAGTTTATATCCTCTGACAGAGAGAAACAACTCCTGCAAACAATTTAAGCTTGTAGTAGTTATTCCAAAATGACTAAAAAGAAAATCATAGTTAAACCTGGAGGTTCTAATCCAAACAAGCCTGGAGGATGAAAACCTCCTAAATATGTAACACCTAAAGTTGTTAAATCTACTCCAGTGCTCACTGCTAAATCTACTGTGTCAGTAAATCCCCTCCAGCCACTTATAGTTGCTGAAGAAACCCTTCCATTGACTGATATGGACTACAAGATTGTTGATCCTATTGTATAATTCAACCTTTTAGAAATACATAATTGGTGCTATCATAAATACTTGGACAAAGATGAAATGCCTATTTGGGAGACTCATTTGCCCAAATATGTAGTTCCATTGATCCACCCTGGACAAGACCTAGTTAGATTATGTCGAAAAAATTATGAACCAGACCAAAGAGCCATTATTAATGCTGATAGAGAAATCCTTTTTACCATTACAGCTGAGTCAATAAATCAAATGTTGCAATTATAGTTTGATCCTCAATCAGTCCCCTTATCTATAGAAACTTTGACCCAGTTGTACTTAGGCCTGGATTTCCCAACGAGGTTTATGATATTTCAAAACTTTTGGCCTTCCCATGTTGACATTCCTAAAATAAACCCCCGTTATTCTACTGTTGAATTTCTTGAAGGGTCTAGACATGTTATCTCAATGGTATATTTTATACTGGGATACTTTACAGATGGATTCACTAATGAATCCATTCTAGGTTTTCTATCCACCTTATCTCCAGGCCAACCTCCAACAATAATTTTTTATTATGCTAGATTCATAGAAGACAGTATTCATCATCAGTTGACCAAACTACCCATTGAAGGGGCTTTCAGATACTCATCATACTTGTTTCACTTATTTTTATTCTTCCAAGATGATAATTTTCCAATTGCATTTCAAAAGATGGACTTAGAGGGGAAGCCTTTGTCCATTATCTTCTGGACTTCCTTTCTTAAGGAAAGAGGGCAGTGAATTTACTTATACAGATTTTTCAGACCTTTTCCTGCACCCAACAATGAACATTTTGTATAATTCAGAGCAGCCCAGAGTCAATGAAGAAATGAAAAGGATTTTGCAACTATCATAACAGAATAAAATGGGAGACTAGTTTCTTTATGAAAAGCATACAGAGATAATAATTTTTGGATCCAAATTATTACCTTATAAGTTGCCAAAATACATGAGAATTAGAGTTTTTGCATTGGAATATTTAAGACAAATTCTCAATTCTGAATCTATTAACTTCTTAGCTACCAGGAAAAAGACTCAATTCAAGCTAAAGAATCAGGTTGGTTCTTTCATCATAAACAATAGACAGGCAGAAAAAGAAATCACCAAGAGACTATTAGAGTTTAAATTTCAAAAATATTTTCCATGGAACTATGATCCTCAAAGGATCCTGAGAAATTTAAGGGTAAAATGTAAACTAACACCCTTCACACATGAGCTAAAGCCAGAGATTGATAAGTTTTCCAATCAAGCTGAATGAGTGGAGAAGACACTGATAAATGCAGCTACTACTACAGAGACAGTAGGAAAAATGATTACAACACAAGCCCTTGAAGTTGTAACGCAGTCAGAGCCTTCAGCCAAAAGAAACAGAGAAGAAGGAGCATATAGAGCAGAAACAACTTCAGAAACTAAATTCAAACTGATTTATAATAAAGGGCTTAAATTCAGTTCAATTGGGAAAGAAAAGGTAATTGATATTGAAGATACAAATGAGCCAGAGGTAAATATTGATGAAGCTATAGTAATAGTCAATGAAACTCTTGCAGAGATTGAAAAATAGCAAACAACAAGTAAAGATGATACTGAAATTATTGAAAAGCCACAAAATATGGAGGTCTCTTCCTCACAAACAGCTGAGGAAAAGGATTTAGATATCAAAGAGAAGAATAAGCAGATAAAAAAGAAGAATGAGGAGATCAAGGCTGAGATATATTCTCAGTTCCTCAAGAAAAAGCCAGGGAATCAATATAGGCTACTGACAGCCTTTGATTATTCTACAAACAAGATGATTATGTCATTTTTGCAACCAACTACTTCAGCACCAAAGACAGTGGCAGATTATAAAAAGGGTGGATTTTGAAGTAGACACTGAAAATGTTCATGAGCTGGACCAAATTGAAACTCATAGACATATCTCAGAAATGTTGTATTCAACTGTGGTTACAATGGGAATGAGTGCTACCAAGTTGCAGAATACTATTCTTAATATGCAGGATCAAATTAAATTGGATAAGGCATCTCTATATGCCAAAGATCTAAGGATTAAAGCCTTAGAAGATTTAGTTTTGCAGGTGGGATATGATCCCTCAAATATTCAAGCAACAGAGTTGTTGGTCAAGAAAAAGAATGAGGATATAGCAGCTTTGAGGAAACAACTTAAGCTTCCTCAAAGTGAGCATCCAAAAACGAAAGAAATCCTTCAAGATCAGGCTGAGAAAGAAGAGATGATGAAGCTCATCCTCAAATTAACCGCTTAGATCAAAGAAATGAAAACCCAAATGGATCAGCTTGTCAAAGAGAAGGAGACAGTGAAAGAACTTGACACTCCTATCATTCCCACTGTTATACCAATGATCACCACAACAGTGGCTTCCACATTATGACAGAAGCTAGCACGGAAAGAACCATTGGAAATTGCAGTGCCAGTGCTTTCAGCTACTACTTCAACCCAGACTCTTCTACAACACAAGTTCAACCAACATATGGAGTAGGTCAAACTGTGAAAGCTATGGAGGACTTTTCTTTGAAAAATAATGAAATCAATGGCTTAAAAAATATGATTGAAAGCCTTGAAGCTACAAATAAGACAACACTAATAACTACCAAAAATCATGAGAAGAGAGCAGCAAGACTTGCAGAAAAAATCAAGGGCTTACAAAAGGATCTAACTTTTACTGAAAAAATTTCATTTGTAAAAAATCATCTATGGACAAATACAATTGAAGCCATTCACTCTCAATGGCCTTTAATCCAGGTTATTTATGAGAAGAGAGACTTATTACTAGCAGCACAGGCAGAGATTCAAAATACCAAGGATGAGTTAACTAATAAGCTAGCTCAGGCTTTAAAATTCATCACATTACTGAACAGCAAGAACAGAGCAGAATTGGAAGAATTACAGGTATTGGACAGAACAGAAACCATTTTACAAATTAATAAGGTGGTAACAAAGAAAAATTTGATGAACAATCTGGAAGATAAATGTGAATCAAAGAACATTGCCATAACAAAAATTTTGGAAAAATATACAAATTTGAGACAGAGAGGTCTGCTAGATATCCATGTTTTCAATGATAAACTAATGGCCCACAAGGATTATGATAAAAAGATAAGGAAATTTTCCAAGGAGAAAGTCAACAAAACATTACCACAAGGCACACCCACTGGAAAATTCCTCCTTCAACACTTTGAAGATTTGTTCTTTCTACAACATGAGATTAAACATCTATTTCTGTTCAAGCACACCTTTGCTAGATACACAGACGCTGTTGAGAATTTCAGAAAGCTGAAGAATGTCAAAATTCCCAGTGAAGAATAGTAGAAAACATTTACAGATTTAATGTAACAATGAGAGGTAAAACAATGAATAAAATTACCTTGAAAATAGTAAAAAAGAAACAGTAAAATAAAAGGACAGTCTTCTGATTTTTACTGCAAAAAGATATATTTTTACAACAGTTAACAATGAAAATATCAGTCAAAAGTGTATCAGCTTTAAAGAGTATCATATGCAAGATTATCAGTGAAGGCAACTCAAATGAATATATTTTCTAACAGCCAGCAAGCAGGACAGCTAATCACTCAAAAATCTCCTTGTTAGATAAAGTAGTTCTATTTATTTTGGATAAGAGGACAACTTGCTGATTTTTTAAGCAGTTGTCCCTCTTATTTTGTAAAGATATTCTTATTTCCTAAAGATATTCCTAGATTTCTCCTAGGATATTTGTAATAACTTTTTGTATAAATACTTCTACATTAGAAGTATTCATGGTGGAATAAAATTGCTGGAATTACTATAGATATTTTTGGTGAACATTGGAGGCTATTATGTGTTGATTTAAAAGTAGCAGACAGGACAAAGCTAAACTGGCATCATAATTCAGGATCCCTATGATAAGATGATGAGTGAAGTACTCCCTTCTTGTCATTGTTTTATTTTCTGAGTTTCATGCAATTCATTATATGTTTGTTCTATCTCAATGTGAAACTAGGAATATTACTACAGGATAGTCTAGTGCTCCCTGTTTTTAACTAGTTTCCATTTTAATGTCTTTTACTGATTTCCGGTGTTAGGAATTCTTGATTGCTCTTACTCCCATTTGACCCTTTCCTCCTTCTTCCATTTTCTGGATCAAAGGATCCTTCATTTCCCTTTATCCCGATCATACCATTTCACCAAAAAACACTTTCCTAAATCTCTAAGGGTTATCTATCTTGCCCTAAATACATTTTTACCTTTTTGGCCTTGAATTCTAGTGCTACTAGCTATATTTAGACTCCATATCCCAATGGACAAGTTGATTTCTCTCTAGTTTACTTCTAAGTGATTTTTTCCCACCAAAACCTTTCAAAACAAAACCAATTGTTCTATCATAACTAGCCTAAAATCATAAAAAGAAAGATAAATGTTAAAGAGAGAGCCCTCTCTGAACTTTAGGAAGGCTAGATCCTAGAGTTCCAAGTATGTTTGTGGTTACCTCTAGATAGTATTAATTGACTAAAAACTCAAATCCCACAACTTAAGGAATTACTAGAGTGATAACAA
>JAXQQM020081975.1:0-18248 GCA_034641835.2 Pinus albicaulis | reverse complement strand
CGTCGTAGGAAAATGTTGTTCTGCAAGAGCCGAGGGCGAATGCAGGGTGAATGTTGTTCTGCAAGAGCTCAGGACGAATTCTGTTCTGCAAGAGCTCAGGGCGAATGCTTTTCTGCAAGAGATGAGGGTGAATGTTGTTCTGCAAGAGCTCAGGGCGAATGCTGTTCTGCAAGAGCCGAGGGTGAATGCGCGCGTGATATCAGACGTTAATCTAGCACACATGTACATTTGAACACTAATATATTTTTTTAGTTGAAATGTAATGCTTTTTTTCATTTAAATGTAGGGTTTTTAAAGCAGGGAGAAATAATGGCTGCCAAATTAATAAGCGTTTCTTTGGGAAAGTTTTAAATCTTGTATTAGGTGATGAAGATAATAGAGGGTATTGAATCTTGACTCTTGACATCTACAGAGAACCCTACAGCCTAACACAATCCAATGGAATTGACCAAAAAAACCCAAATAGATTCAACCCTACTATAGGAGGAAGGGCCTGCAATAAGAACTTACCATTTTGCAAGAGCTGAGGGCGAATGCTGTTTTGCAAGAGCTGAGGGTGAATGTTGTTCTGCAAGAGCTGAGGGCGAACGCTGAGGACGAATGCTGAGGGAAAATTTTTTTCTGCAAGAGCTGAGGGCGAATGCTGAGGGCAAATGTTGTTCTGCAAGAGCAGAGGGCGAATGCGCGCGTGATATCAAACGTTAATGTAGCTATTGTGACAAATACGAAACAATAAAATCATTTTTATGTAGCGCGCATATAAGTTTCGAATTTTTATGTAGCGCACATATAAGTTTGGTACTTTTATGTAGCGCGAAAATAACTGTAGTTATACCGATGGTGGAATAGGCGTCGCTATTATGACAAGTACCTCCAAACGTCGCAATGGCGACACCTAGACATTGTGTCGCAGTTGCGACGTTTAGAGTCATCCCAATAGCGACGCTTTGGGCCATGGTGTCGCAATTGTGACATCTTCCTCTAAACGTCGCAATTGCGACACGTTTTAAAGTGTCGGTATTGCGACACTTTTCTATAGACGTCGGTATAGCGACGGTTTCGAGCAGGATGGAAAAAATTTGGGAAAATTTCTGACATTTGGTCAAAAGCGTCGGAAACAAGTGTCGGAATTTCCGCCAAATGTAGTAGTGCAGGGATCATTGAGAATATACACGTGGGAGTGACTTGTTCTCCCGATGAGATTCGAGTCTATATTGATCTTTTTAAACAATTCAGAGATGTGTTCGCCTGGTCCTACGAGGAAATGACGGGGATTGATCCCAGTATCATGGTGCATGAGATTCCAACCTACCCTGGTGCGAAACCCGTGTGCCAACGCTTACGCCCCATGCATCCTCGGAAAGCCGCTGCAATCAAGGCAGAAGTTGAAAAACTTCTGAACGCGGGCTTTATTTATCCCATCCCCCTCACAGAATGGGTTTCTAATATTGTTCCTGTCGATAAAAACCAGGGCACTATTAGGGTCTGTGTTGATTATCGCGATATTAATCGCGCCTGTCTGAAAGACAACTATCCCACTCCGTTCATAGACTAGATTATCGACGAATGTGCCGGAAGTGAGATTTATTCCTTAATGGACGATTTCTCAGGCTATAATCATATCAATATTGCACCTGAGGATTAACATAAGACTACTTTCATCTGTCCGTGGGGTACTTTTGCGTATAAAAAGCTCTCGTTCGGCTTAAAAAACACTGGAGCCACTTTCCAACGTGCGATGTCTTACGCTTTCCATGACATTCGCCATATCGTTCAGGCTTATCTGGATGACTTTCCAGCTCATTCAGCTAGGCGAGAGTACCACCCTGAACACCTCCAGCAGGTCTTTCTTCGCTGCAGACGCTACAATATTAGGCTTAATCCTCATAAATGTGTCTTCTGCGTGTATTCTGGACGTCTTTTGGGATTCATAGTCTCCAAAGACGGAATTCGCCTTCACCCTTTAAAATTCGAGGCCATCATCAACCTCCCATCACCCTCCTCACTGTATCAGTTGCAGAGTCTGCAGGGAAAAGCAAACTTCCTTCGACGCTTTATCCCAAACTACGCGGAGGTGGCTAAAGGATTCACACGCCTATTAAAGCAAAACGTTCCCTTCCATTGGGACGAAATTGCTCAGCAATCCTTTGAGAAGCTAAAGACGTTATTGGTTAATGCTCCTTTGCTTCATCCTCCTGATTATCGCTGCGATTTCACTTTGTATCTTGCTGCCGCATTTAGCACCATTGCTATGGTTCTGGTGCAGGATGACGATGAAGGTAATGAACATGTTGTTTATTATCTGTCACGGAACCTCCTCGACACGGAAACGTGCTATGCTCACGTCGAGAAGTTGGCTTTAGCCGCTGTACACAATGTGCAGCGCTTTCGCCATTACATCCTGCTGCGCACGATTACCGTGGTTTCAGACTGTAACCCCATGACGTATATTCTCTCTCGAAAATTACTGGGGGGCAAGTACTCCAAATGGATAGTTATCGTACAGGAGTTTGACTTAGAGTTCACCACCGCTAAGTCAACTAAATCACTGGTTTTCGCGGATCTTATATGCTCTCTCCCTACAGACTCCGCTCCTTCACACTCTGAAGACCATATACCGGACGAAACTGTTTTCCTCATCAATACTCGTGACCCTTGGTATGGCGATATCATTTTGTATCTTTAGACCTCCACATTTCGGTCTGAGTTGACTAAAGATGCCCGACGTCAGATTCGGCATCAGTCTCAACCCTACCGTATCGTAGGAGATACCTTATACCGTGTTGGAGTATATTCGGTGCTCCGCCACTGCCTTACCTTGGAAGAGGCTGAAAAGGCCCTCAATGACTGCTACAGTGGTGCCTGTGGTGGACATATGTCCGGATATGCTACTGCTCAAAATATTTTGAGAGCAGGATACTTCTGGCCGTCAATATTCAAAGACTATATTACAGCAGTCCGGAAATGTCACGCGTGCCAGGTGTTTCAGCGCAAGATGCACGCGCCGCCTCTTCCTTTGCATCCTGTTGTTACCGTTGGCCCGTTTGCAAAATGGGGCATGGATTTTATGACATGTAACCCTCATTCGGCCGAGGGGCATGCGTATATAATCGTAGCTGTCAACTACTTCACCAAGTGGGCCGAAGCAATGCCTACACTTGTGGCCGACGGTAAAACAGCTGCTCAATTCATCTTCAACCACATCATCACGTGTTTCGAGGTTCCTCAGGCCATCGTTACCGACCATGGTACTCATTTCCGAGATTATATGATGGCCGAGCTGACATTGAGGTTGGGTTTATGCCACGATAGCTCAACGCCATATTACCCTCAGGCAAATGGCCAGGTTGAAGCAGTGAACAAGGTTTTGGTCACGATGCTTCAACGAACAGTTGGGATTCATAAATCAAATTGGCACCTCCAACTGTTCTCAGCTCTTTGGGCTTACCGAACGTCTGCTAAGAGTGCAACTGGATTCACACCATTTCAACTGGCGTATGGTCTGGAAGCCTCTCTTCCGGTTGAATGCGAGATTCCTTCTTTGAAATTAGTTGTAGAACTTCTACCCGACACTTCTGCTGAAGAAGAGTGTCTCCTGTATCTGGAACGGTTAGATGAAACCCGCCACTTAGCTGCCTTAGTGATTGAGGCACAAAAAAAGCGGGTCAAAGCTCATTTCGATCAATCTGTTTCACCACGTTCCTTCGTTGAAGGGGACCTTGTCCTCCTGTATGATCAAGCACGCGATAAGCTTGGGGCGGGGAAGTTCCAACCCATGTGGCATGGGCCCTATATAATTAAACGGGTATTAAAGAATGGGGCCTATGAGCTTATATATTATGAAAGAGTTCCGCTGGTGCAGCCCAGAAATGGGTTGTACCTGAAGAAATACTACGCTTAAAGTAATTTTTTTTGTGGTGTGTGTACATAGGTGTGTTTATTCATTTGTGTGCATGTGTGGTGTGGGGTGCAATGTAAACGTCTTTCTGCTGATCGGGTCTTCCTGATTGTGCATATGTCCATCAATCTGTTTGTTGGGTTCGCAAATGGTGCCTCCCGCAGTACCAGGAATCTGTCTTCGGCAGCCTGGGTAATCTATGATCCTGCTGGTGAGTTGGTGAACCTGCAAGGTGTGTGTCTGGGACGTGCTACAAATAATGTTGTGGAATATAGTGCTGTGTTAGAATTATTAACTGAGGCTGTAAACCTTGGTATCCGTGAATTGCTTGTGTATCTAGACTCACAACTTGTAGTATCACAACTCAATGGTCACTATTTGGTAAGAAATCCACACATTTTACGTCTGTATCTGCGTGTTCGTTTACTGGAGAGAAATTTTGACTATATTACATATCAACATATACCCCAGTACATGAATACACTAACAGATGCAGTAGCTAACATGGTTTTAGACAGACATTTGCGCAATTTATAAGAACATCATCACATGTGAAAGGAAAACCCATCCAGAAATAGATATGTATATAGATAGATATCAAAAATTTTACATAGCACGTGTCACATAAGATCAAAAAATATACATGTTCGTCTTATTACATCCGGAGACGACACGTCTCTCAAAAATATGCATGAAATAAAACCCTAGGAGGCTAGTCTGCATGGTGCTCATGATAAAAAGTCACCGCACGCACTAGGCGTCTCAGTAGACAGTGGAGGCGACTAGGCACTCCCACCGTATGTCTCTGATATGCTAACGGTACATCCGCCAGTCGGGCGTAGTCCGGAATCCCTCGGGCAATCCCCTTAAGGTTCTGAACCAACTCTCCTCCTTCCGCACCCTCCTCATAAGGATTGACTGCGAGCTGAGTTCTTCGCACGATAGGAGACATCCCGGCTAGTCTCTCTGGGCCAACATCTGCATACACATGTAACTGCTGTCAGAACAGACATGTATTAACAAAAAATCATAAAACATAAAAAATATAAAAATAGATCATACCCATCTCTTCGTCCCAATCCTCTCCCTCCGGCAGTGGGAGATCTGGGTCTCCAGTAAAGTCTGTCCCGACATAAGGCCAGTCCTCAACTACAATCAACTGGCGCCGCAACCACCCAAAATACTTTGGCCTCCTGGACATCTATTGGCCTCCTCCTGCTCTGGGCATTAGTGCTGCCCAGCGAGCCATTCTTGGCTCTCGTGGTATCGGCTCCCCTACAATGGCCCCTTGGCCCTGGAAGATTGGTAATCGTTCCAGAATGAACGATATCAGGATAGACCCATAGCCAAACTGCTTCAGCTTGGCTTGTTTGCATCTCGTCAGTTGTCTCTTGATGTTGATCGTTACTGTTGTGGCCCAGTCAAACATTATGGGACTCATGCACTCTGAAGCCAGTAAGAGTTGGGCTTTCGTTGCTTCGTGTGGTTCCTGTGATCCCGCAGCGCGCGTGATGGTATGTAGTACTACTCGTAGTGCCAGATCGGGGATAGTGTGGATATCCACCTTTTTACTCCCTGATCCCATTTGTGCCCGTGGGCACACTCGTGCCATCACTTCCTCCATTTTTTCACCCGACGGTCTGCTCCCTGTCAGTATGGGTACCGGACCTTGGCGCGACAGTCCGGTTATGAAATACACATCAGAAACGTCCAGTTCTAACACCTGGTCTCGTAGCTTGAATACTTGTTCTTGTTCATCCCAAATACTCACCAGGTACTGAAGTAGCTCAGGTTGGGCTCGTAAACACAGTGTCAGGAAGAATTTCTTGAGCCCACAGTCTCTGAGGGCATTCATGCAGGCCTCGTTTTCCATGGCCATTTCTTCCTCTTCCCCATGCTCTCTTTCTTTCCACTCAATCACCATTTTTCTCGGTTTCCTGCATCAACATGGTCACAAACCTTTAATTAGATCTCTGTTGAGCTTCAAAATTCATTCAAATTGATCAAAATGTCGAATTTTTAGGCGGAAAATTGGGTTCGGCCGCTGGCGCGGCTGTTTTAGGAACAATCGCGCCAGTTGGCGCGAGCCTTTTGCATATAAAATCCCATTGGCGCGGGTCCGTGCCCGATACCCGCGCCAATGAGCGGAGCCCTAAAAATTCAAAAAGTTGCCACAGAAGTCTATTGCCGCCAGTGGGAAAGCTGGTAAAACGGATTGAAATGGGTATGAGACGGGTACAGGCCCAGCGGAACTCTGAATGGTAGCCCGGATTGGTCGTAATCGCCGCCAGAAGTTTGCAGAGTAAATGGATCAATGTTGCTCTTCACTCAGGTAAAAAGTAAAAGTAATTTTATTTTTACCATTTAGACTTATTTATAACTTTTTGAGCTCTATTTAGGTTTAAAAAGTCATTTTTTCATTAATATTTCGTATGTTTTGTCGAAAATGGATTTTACACTTGCCTTTCTGTGCAGCAATAGGTTTTTATGCAACGTAAACAGTGAAACGAGTTGTATTTTATACTTTTTCCGACTTGGTAAAAACACGAAAAAGTCACTTTGGAGTCATCTTTCAGCTTTTTTCTGACTCTCTAAACATGAAAAGATTGTCAAGGCCCTTGTCGTTTTGATCTCGTTAAAGTGGCTGTGAAATGACATCTACCCAGTATACGTTTACCCCTTTTTCGGGCTGGGATAGATTATTTAGGAAAAATGAATACCCTAGCCTATTGCGACTATGAGGTTTTCTCGGATATTGTTTTCTACCTTTTTGGATTTGAGGAACTATTTACGAAAAGGGACCTTTGGAGTTTACTTTTCTGCTGTCTTTTCAAACTCTCTAAACATGAAAAGATGCTGATTTCTTCCTTTGTCAGACTTGTTAAACCCTGATGACATCGGATTCAGTCGAAATGACGTTCTCTGAGTTCCTCCTTCCTAGGGCTTGTTAAATGTACTAGGATGGATTCGCCCGAAGGGCGAACTTATATTACAAGCATATGATATTCCCTTCAAGCTTATTATAAAAAATAATTGGGGTACTCACCAAAAATGGTGGGGGGAAAATGGAACCATCGTCATTGTCGTGTCGGCAGTATGTTGCTCTTGAACATGGCACTTGTCTGCATTTGTGTCGGGTTGGGGATATCTCATGTCATTTTTTCACTTGCCTCCATGGGTTTGGATAATCCTTTTTGGTCTCTCCTCTGCTCATTGCCTCGTCACCATGACCTCTAATCTGTTGATGTCAAATACTGCCAAAACCACTATTTGTGCCATTATATGTTCAAGGGAAGTTGACCTCTGCAAAGTATCAACCTTCCTCTGATTCTCGTTTGATCCTGATTCACAAAAAACATCATGTTCCTCTGTCTCGTATCGATGATGTGGGAAACATTATGGCCCACCTTCGATCAAGGTCACTTCCTGTCGACTTCAGCTCATTATCCGAGAAGCTGATCTAGAGACTCCCTTATGGTACCTTGGAGCCTGCATGCCTCAATGGCAGGTTCGTCGCATTCGACGTGAGGTTTTCATCATTGGCCTCCGATCGAGTGATTCTACGCGTGTTCGACACCAGCTCATTGATTCTCACGCCGTAGGTTGTACCTATAGTACCTTGAGGACCATCGTCATTATTGGTGGTTCCTCTCGCGTATGTTAACAGCTTTCATCATTGGCTGGTAATCAGACGATGTTCTTGCATGTTCGACTTCAGCTCAAATATTCGCATGCTTGAACTTGTACTTTTTTCGGGTCGAGATGGAGCGCAAGACCCTGGATTGTGTCTGTTATAATCCAGGTTGCGATTTTGTGGATTATTATTTACATGAATTATTCAATGGATGGCTGCGACCATACCTAAGTCTATTTATCGATCCTCACTGGATGGCTACGTCCATACCTTGGATCTGGATTATTGTATACTCTATTTTGGATGGTTGTATCCATACCACATATACATCATGTACTTGAGATATCAGTTGTATTTCTCCACGTAGGTTTTCCGACGGCGGAGTTTCAGTTGGACACGTTCTCGTAAAGCATTTCACCCCTCTCTCTCTCTCGGGCCTCATGCTTTAGGGGGCATCTGTTACACAGTAATTTTTCACCATCCCTACCATTCCCCATCCCGCACATTGGAGGGCCCATTATGTGACCTGTGAGAAGTGTCATGCCTTGAAACCACTATCATTGCATTCCTCTAAGTATGAGCTTCAATTTCCCTGAAGACATCTCCTTGCAAAAAACCATAAAACATCCCTTTTTGCATTGGCGCGGGCAGCCAGTTTATCACTCGCGCCAATGGGGAAAATCCTACAAAGAGGCCGCACCAACTGGCGCTCTGTCCCAGAGTTGCAGTGGCGCCAGCCAATTTAAGGAGTGTTTTTTTAAATAAAATGGTGGAAGTTTCGTTTCAACAGACTCAGAAACTGATATCTATCTTGAGTTGGGAGGTTTGGCTCCGGGAGTTCCATGGAGGGGAAATGGTTTGCCACCTCTCATGGAAGCTTCCTTGAAGATAGGGCCAATCCCACAATTATAGGGATCCCAACTCCCCTTCCTCCATCTATAAAAGCTTGCCCATTACCATTGCAAGCTAGTCTTGAATTTCCCAAGCTTTGAATCTCCAAGTTCCCAAATTCCCAAGAGCCTTAATGCTGTAAGAGCCCTCATTCTTCCCTTAAGGCCAACTCAAGCAAGGAGACTATCTTCGAGAGACTCTACGAGAGGCTTGTCCCATCCTTGGCAAGCTTTGCGAGACGTGTACTACTGGAGACCCGTCCAAAGGAGACCTCAGCGTCAGAACATTGGTTGTACTCTCTTTCGATTGTTTATTAATGAATGACTACTGGTTATGGTTCCACTCTATTTTTCACTTATGATAATGATGAGTTATATCCTTTCTGATTGATATATAGTTGCTATTATGGGTTTTATGCTTATATTCGTATTGTTTCTTGCATGTGCAGGTGTCCATTCACGGAGATCATGGGGATCGTGATCTACCGAAGCTGAGGAACGGGAACATTATCTCTTCTACGAATCATAGCGTTGGACTCCAGGTAGGCCTCCATCGTTGGTCTGTTTATTCGCAATTAGGAACTTGCGCTGTAGCATTTGATGATTGTTGCTAGATCCGTTATGGGCTAGTAGGGATCGCCTCTGTCCGCAAAGGGGATTTACCTCTTCAACAAACGCCATATCAGATCGATGATTGTTCACCTCAGATAAAATTTAGACCAGCTGTGCCTGATAATAAGAAATATTGTCAGGTGTTTGATGGAGATAAACAAATAGAAGACTTCATGCAATTCAGAAATGAATTTGAACTGCATAGTTCAGATTCTGATTATGATACAAACTGCAGTGAAGAAAATTTTCTTGGTGAAGAATAACCTTCTCCTAAGCTTGTCACTATTAACCTTCAGACTAGAAAACTTAGAAATGAAACAGAATTGAGTGCAGAATCAGAAACAGAAGAATTAGAAACTCTGCATTCTAAAGATGAAAGTTTTCCAAGTGGTCTAACACCTTTAGAAGAGTTGTTTGATTTCAATGATGTGGCCAAAAAACCTAAACTGGAACCTGTAGAGACTGAAGTGGAGGAGTGTAATATTGGCAGTGAAGAGAAACCGAAAACGATCAAACTGTCCAAAAATTTGCCAGCTCACATTAAACTCAAATACATAGAGTTGTTCAAAGAATTTTCTGATGTTTTTTCATGGAGTTACAAAGATCTTAAGTCCTACGACACTGAAATAATACAGCACAAAATCCCTCCTAAAGAAAACCAAAAACCATTCAAACAGAAACTGCGCAGAATAAACCCTGTACAGCTGCCTTTGGTTAAGAAGGAAATCATGAAGATGTATGACGCTGGTATTATTGTCCCTATTAGATATTCTGAATGGGTATCTAATCTGGTGTCTGTTAGGAAGAAGACTAGAGAAATCAGGCTTTGTATAGATTTTAGAGATTTAAACAAAGCTTCATTGAAAAACAACTACCCTTTACCAAAGATGGATCATATTTTACAAATGGTGGTGGGGTCTAAAAGAATTTCTTTGCTTGATGGCTATTCAGGGTATAATCAGATCTTAGTTCACTCTGCTGATCAATTAAAGACAGCCTTCACTACACCATGGGGCACTTTCATGTATGTGAAAATGCCCTTTGGTCTAATGAATGTTGGAGCAACTTTTCCAAGAACCATGGACATAGCTTTCTCGGAAGAACTGGGCTACTTCATCATTATATACCTTGATGATGTCACTGTGTTTTCAAAAATAGATGAAGAGCACTTGGAACATTTAAGAAAAGTTTTCGAGAAATGCAGAAAGTTTGTAATATCTTTAAACCTTAAGAAAACACTTTTTGGTCTCCAAGAGGGTAAGCTTCTTGGGCACATTATTTCTGAGGAGGGTATAAAGATAGATCCAAAGAGGATAGAGGCCATATTGCAAATCTCTCATCCTTGAAACATCAAAGAGTTGCAGTCTTTCATTGGAAAGATCAACTTTTTGAGAAGTTTCATACCCAACTTGGCTGAGCTCCTTAGGAATATCAAAAATATGTTAAAGAAGGAGAAAGGGGTAAAATGGACCTTGGAAGCAAAGACATCCTTTGAACTGGTGAAACAAGAATTAACCAAAACACTGGTTCTCATAAGTCCTGATTTTTCAAAAGATTTTTATATCTTTTCATTTGCATCAGAACATACCATAGCTATTGTCCTTTTACAGAAAAATCCACAAGGACAAGAGCAGCCTATTGCGTTCTTTAGTAAGGCATTGAGGGATGCCCCATTGAAATATAACATTATGGAAAAGCAAGCTTTTGCTTTGGTTAAAGATTTAAAAGATTTCAGGGTGTACATCCTTCACTCACACATAATTGCCTTTGTCCCAAATTCAGTAATTAAAGACATTTTAACACAGGACCCAGATGGTAAGAGAGGTAAGTGGATTGCTATCATTCTTGAATATGATTTAGAGATAAAACCCACTAAACTCATCAAAGGCCAAGGTCTAGCTAGATTAATGGCTGAATCAAATTGTGAAGTTCTTGATATTCATATGATTAATGCTTTAGATGATCAAGAGGAAATCTCGACACCCATTGTTGAAAACCATTTCATGAATTCCTCTTGGTATGCTGATATTGTTTATGTTTTGCTTAATTTAAATACACCTCCTGGTTTATCAAAAACAAAGGCAAGGTTCTTGAAGTTGAAAGCGGTAAACTATTGCATTATAGATAGATGTCTTTATTGGAAAAATGCAAGTGGTATATTGCTTAAATGTTTGCCTGAGTTTGATGCAGAGAAGGTTAAGCGGGAATTCCATGAAGGAGAGTGTGGAGGTCATTTGTACTGGAAGTCAACAGCCAACAAAATTTTTAGGGCTGGTTTCTATTGGCCTACTCTTTTTCCTGATATACACAAGATGACCACTGCTTGCCATAAATGCCAACTGTTTGAAGGCAAGAGAAAATTGCTACCCCTCCCTCTGCATCCAATCACTGTTGAAGCTCCTTTTCAACAGTGGGGAATTGAATTCATAGGATAAATCCATCCACCATCCTCTGCCCAGCATAGGTGGATCCTTACTGCCACAGACTACTTCACTAAGTGGATAGAAGCCATTCCTTGCAGGCAGGCCAATGATTCATTTATCATAAAGTTCATAGAGATTAACATTCTCTCCAGATTTGGTTGTCCTACCAAGATCATCACTGATAATGCAGCAGCATTTGGATCAAAGAAGATGGTTGAGTTTTGTCATAGATATCAGATATCATTGGGGCATTCCACAACCTATTACCCTCAAGGTAATGGACTTGCAGAATCCTCAAACAAAAGCTTAGTGAACATAATCAAGAAACTGTTGGAGGACAACAAAAAGTCTTGGCACATAAATTTGGTCCATGCACTTTGGGCTGACAGATTAACTTTGAAGAAATATATTGGTATGTCACCTTTCCAGCTTGTGTATGGTACAGATGCAATTTTTCCTAATAGCCTTGGTGTACCAGTTACGAAGTTGATTCAAGAGTTGCAGACTGGATAAAATGACATGATCAGAAGAATAAATCAGACCATTCATCTTCAGCAGACCAGAGAGGAAGTGTATAACAAAGCATTACAGAAATAGGACAACATCAAAAATCTTTTTGACAAAAGAACAAAGGCCAGCAATTTCAAGATTGGGGACAAAGTTTTAAAGTGGGACTCAAGGAGGGAAGAAAAGGGAAAGCATGGAAAATTTGACAACCTCTGGCTTGGCCCTTACTCTATTCATTCAGTTGTGGGTAATAATGCATTTTTCCTACAGGAACTGGATGGAACAGAATTGTTTGGGGGTCCTGTCAATGGCAGGATGCTTAAGAATTACTTCTCTTGATCCATTTTTTGTTTTGAAGCCTTTTTATCTTTTTCCATTGTGAATATTCCATCCACCATTGCATTCAAAGTTATAAAAATCAAAAAAATACAAAAAAAAAAGAAAAGAAGAAAAGAGGGCAGAAATGAAAACAAGAAAGGCAAAGCCCCATGTCAAAAAAAAGAGAAACAAATTTTGAAAGTGTGCAAGCTCAAATGCCATTCCTCAAAAACACACTTCTAGTTAGTCAAACTGTTTAAACTTGACTAATTAGCTTTAAATTTTCTGTTGATAGGAGAGAGAATTCGATTTTCCAAACTGTTCAATCTTGGCTTATCAGTAGATAGATTAGGATAGAAATTGAAGGTTCAAACAAGCTCAAAATCTGAACCAAGGTTTCCAAAGAGAGATGACTCAAAACTGTTTTATCTTCTGAGTCAAAAAATGAAAAACTGGTTCTAATCTACTCAAAATCTGAACCAGAAGAAAGGCAGTGACAACTCAAACAAAATAAAAAACAGAGTTGTGTAGAACAGAGAAGGCTATGACAAGAGACTTTCAGATCTTAAGCCTTCCATTTTGATTTTAGTTTTCTGCAAATAATAATCTATGTGCGGCTTGTTTTTATGCCATAGATCACAACAAGTCAAACAGCTTAATCTTGGCTTGACTATTTTTAAATTTCTGTTGTAGAATTTAG
The DNA here is from genome assembly GCA_034641835.2 of Pinus albicaulis. Lineage (NCBI taxonomy): Eukaryota > Viridiplantae > Streptophyta > Pinopsida > Pinales > Pinaceae > Pinus > Pinus albicaulis. The sequence goes on along the minus strand of JAXQQM020081975.1, from coordinate 5,266 downwards.
AGAATGGAAGTCTGTTGGACAGTTTAATCCCAACAGACAGTAGATTAGGTAGAGAATAATCTGAGCTCAACTGTTTAATCTAAGTTCAGGGAGAAATAAGGAGTAGAGTTAGATTATTTTTTATGCTTTCAAAGGAATAAAATGTTGTGAAAAGAGTTTGCCAATCCAAGTGCACTCTGATGAAGAAAAAATGTTAGATCAGTAGGATTGGGTAGGTAGAAAGTTGTATCGATGAGGTCCATTATTTTTTCATGACTGATTTTATTTTTTAGAGCAAAGATAGATCATCCAGCAAAAGAAAAGCAATCTAAAGGATCAGGCACTACTTAGCCTCCCAGAGAAATCAAGTCTGAATTCTTGATGCCTTCAAGAAGGCGCCATCCCCAAGTGGAGCCACTGTTAGCCACCTGTAAAATTTGATCATACCAAAGGTGGCTAAATTTGTTTTGAGCCTTCAAGGAACAATTTTTCCCTATCAAAAATTGTTGGCTCTTGAAGACTCTTGAAGGCCTCCTGCCTCTGTCTAGTTTCCCACACTGTTATTTTGCATCCTAAAAACCTCTGAAATCCTACAAAAATCCAAAGTCAAAAACTGCTGCAAACCCCTTTCCCCCTCCTTCTCCTCAAAACTAACCTCCTTCTTCTTTTCCTCCATTTCCCAATGAAAATCCCTCATTTCCATGTCTCTCCTTTTTCCCCTCACCAAAATTCATTTTATAAGGTTGAAAACCCAATTTTTAACCTTGCTGCAACCTTCATTTCCTTTGAAAAAACCACAGAAAACACATATTTTCTATGTTCTGGGCTTAAGCCCCTGCGAGCCAAGTCTCTAACCCTTTTCGTCCATGCGCCCGAGCGCCAGAACCCAATGCTAAACCCGTCGGGCGCTTATCCTTTTCAATTAAAATTTCTCCGCCAAACCATTAAAAACCTTTGTAAAATCATATTTTTGGGTTTTTAATTTATTTCCAAAGTTTCCGCCGTGTAAATGGTGGAGAAACCTCCACCGTCGATCTACCCCACAGATCAGAAGGCGCGGAGCGCGACTTACCATGTGGTCCCCGCCTCCCCTGCGTTATTTGCCCAAAACCGGCAGTATTTTCCGCACCGCCTTCGGGCCAAAGGCTGTCTTCTCCCATTGGCCAGCGATTCCATATGCTGTGTGCCGCGTGTCCTCTGTACCTTTTTCGAAACCGATGTCCCCACGCATTAATGTTCTCCCCCGCGCATTAAAGTCCGGACCAGGACGCCCAGCCAAATCGATCTCCGTCGTTCGATCTGGGCCCACTCATCCAATGGTTGTCGATCGCCGAAAGTGTCCGATGGATAACCAAAGTGCCCGCGTGATAAAAAAACCCTCGTACAGCAGCAAATCAATCCCCGCCGTCGATCTGATCTACAGATCGACGGCCCATATTGTGTAGCCCGATTCCGTTGCCCAGTCAACGATTCCCCGCCGCTGACTTTCCATTGCCCGCTCCCGACCGTCGATCACACGCGATCGACGGCTCAGATTTGATCCTCCTCCCCCATGATTTTTCAACCATTCTGAGATTAAATCCAGACCGTTGGATGATGCCATCCAACGGCCCTCCTTCCTCCGCACATCCTCCGATGCAGATTGCCCTATAAATGCAGGATTTTTGTAACATTCGTTTTTTTTTTGCAGATTTTAATGTTTTTCCGCTTGAATGAAGAAAATTTCGTCGGTCAAGGATGAAGATCCTCCGGCCTTCGAATACATCAGGAAAATCATCCGCAGTGTCGAAATGCATGTTTCATCAATGTTTACTCAGGCATTGATGCCTTATAAACCCTGCGTATCCCGGCATGACCGCCAGGAAAACCATAGAACGGGCACAGTCGAAGATTATCAATGTCGAAGACCAGGATGAACCAGTGCAGAGAATTGATGGACAGATTAGCGGGGATTACGGCTAAGACAGTTATCAAAATCCTAATCCCCAATCCAAAACATGGTTTAAAAGGAAACCTTAAAGTGTTTTATCAGGAAAACCCTCCACCGCCATAGATGGAGGCAAATTGATTCCTCCCAGTGACTAAAGTGCCACCTGTGCCTCAAAGTATTCAATCAGGAACAGAATTTATTGATCAGGATCAGATATTTTACCTCGACGCAGCCGAAGAGTTATTTCTGTTAGGAAGTTAATGAAAGAATGTCTGTAGAGTAGCCCTAGGATCACACAGATCCTCAAAGGTCAATAAAAGCTCCCACCGAGCTTGATTCATAAGTGTAAACCAATTAATACAGTGAAACACATGTATAGTTTCTTCATCGATCCTCCCAAGGGCCAAGAAAACATTAACTCTGTATTAATTGTGTTTGAGATCTTTAATCAGATCTCACCTCCTCATCCTTCTATAAATACTTCAGTAGAAGATGAGTGAGGGGTTGGTTGTTGATGTAATTTCTGAAGCATTGTAATGTAATTGAGCTGAAGACTCCTGATTGTAAATAGTGATTCACTGGCTCTTGGAGCTCTGCTTGTAACAGATAAGTTAGGTTGTGAAAGAAAGATGAATTAAAACACTGGATTTGAAGATTGTAACTGGTTTGGAGCATCAATACAAGCTGATTTATGGGATCCTGTTCTATGCTGACGGTGATGTTATTCTTATTTGTAACTTGTTATTTTATTCCTATTTTCATTATGTTTCATTTTCTACTATAAAGAACAGTTTAAACGGGGTTAGGACCTACTGCACATCAGTCACCTTCTCTGGCTGAGAAATATTTATTTAAATGTTTTCTTTCAACTGTGTTATTTGGAAATGATTTAATTCAGTTTAAGCATAGGAATGCTGGTGTTCCCTCATCTTATTGTCTTAGCTGAATTTTATTTTTGAATGTTACTTTCAGTATATGTTGTGTGAAGATGAACTGAGGAAGATATGGTGAGCCCTGGTCCCAGTCTTGTTTGCATGAATGTTTGATTGTTTCCCTTAGAATGTGTTAAAAGCTGGATAGTTTCAAAGTACTTACTAGATCTTAGGCCATTTTGTGTTATCTCTGTGATTGTCTTGGAAGTAGTCAAGTAAAGAAGAGCTAGGAGAGGATTTGTGGTGAGCCCAGCCCGCTAGTCTCTACTCCAATGGTTGCCTTCAAGTTTCCCTTAGTTTTTATATGTTTCTATTGGAAGTGTATCAAAGGCTGGATAGTTTCAAACTACTTACCAGATCCTAGTTTGCTTTCATGTCTTTCTTAAGTGCTTGGTCAAAGGCTAGATAGTTTCAAAGTACTTACCAGATCCTAGGCTACTCTTTGTTCTGCATCTGTTTATTTCCCCCTCTTAATGTATCACTCCATTCCATAAATCAAACCTTAAAGAGATCCTTAGGCATAGATGACTTGCCCCATAAACCACTCTTGAACCTGACTGTTTCAATTAAATCCTCTTATGACTCTATAGCCCAATGGACTAAAAACCTGCCATCATCTTTCTTCTTGATCAAAACTTACTCTTTTGCTTGCAACTTCTCACCTTTGAACCTCTTTACCTTTGGGACTTTTCACCTCTAACAGCAATCATGTTCAACCATCCAAAAACAAACAAAACCCTTGGACTTCATAACTAGCCTAATACCATAACCCCAAACTTCAAAGACAAATCCATCTTTGTAAATATTGGAGAGATCCCTCTCCGAATTCAGGAGGGCTAGATCCTAGAATCCCAAAGTTGGTTGAAACGATGTTGCTTATGTAATTGGACTCTGCCAATATTGCTAATAAATTACAGAAACCCAACAGATTCTTCGATCAGATCAAGGGGGGGAATTCAAGAAAGGAGTTTTCATCAAATATTGTAACGAGCATGGGATACAGCAACAATTTACAACACCTTACACTCCTCAGTGGAATGGAGTTGCTGAGAGGAAAAACAGAACACTGGTGGAGTGTGCTCACAGTATGTTGAAAGGTAAGAATCTAACCAATGGTTTTTGGGCAGAAACTGTTAATACTGCAATGCATTTAAAGAATAGGAGTCCTACTAAAATTCTTGAGTATAAAACTCCTTTTGAAGCATTGTTTGGCTTCAAGCCTGCAGTAATTCATCTTAGAGTATTTGGTTGTAAATTTTTTGCACATGTTCCCAAAGAGAACATGAAGAAGTTAGATTCAAAGGCCATTAAATGTACCTTCATTGGATACTGTAGTGAGTATAAGGCTTATAAATTGTTTAACCCTTCTACTCACAAGGTGTTTGTCAGTAGAGATGTATTATTCCATGAACAGGTTGATGATGGAAATCATGTTCAAAACAATGAAGAATGGCATGTACCCTTACTTCCAGAAGAGGATAGTGAAACAGGAATCAGTCTGTTAGGTCCCTATATTAATAGTGTAGCCCCTTATTATGTTAGTGTAGCCCCCCTTATTGTTATTATTGTACCCCTGTAACCCCCATATTGTTATTATTGTGCCCTTACATTATTATTGTTAGGTCGGCTAGGATTACATTGTGGCCCCACTAGGATTATATTGTGGCCCCATGGACTCCTATATATAGAAGGAGGGTTTGTTCATTTGTATCATCCAAGAATTGTGCATTTATGTAATGTATTGGAGGTTGCCCCCTCGAAGTGGCTTATTTCTAAGGCGTTCATATATCTTTTCTTCTATGTTTGGAGCTGGTTACACAACATTTGGTATCGGAGCTTTGGGATTCTAGGGTTTCGCTGCTCCAAACAGGTCATCGTGGCATTTTCGCTATAACTTTTTTTCTACGAAGCTTCAGAAGCTGAAATTTTTAGGGTGCGAAGCTGAAATCGTGAGGAAGGTTGTCTAAAAATTTCAGATCTTGGTTCGCAATATTTGAGGAGATATCATCTGTGGAAGTTAGGTATTGTTTCAGGCTCATAAACAGGTCATCGTGGAAATTGCGCTATAAATTTTTTTGTACGAAGTTTCAGAGTCTGAAATTCATATGGTGCGAAGCTGAAATCCTGAGGAAATTCGTCAAAATATTTCAGAGCTTGGTTCGCAATATTTTTGGAGATATGATCTGTGGAAGGTAGTGCTTTTTCAGGCTCCTGAATTTCATCTCAAAGAGGTGATCGTGGGAAAAGTTCAATAACTCTCTCTCTGAAGATTGGATTGGAGTGCCGTAAAAAGTGGTCGCAAGTACACAGACTGTAGTTTCTTGGCTATCAATTTCAGAGACAAAGGACGAAACAGTGACACGTGGCAAGTTCTACAAGTGTGCTCTACTGAACCAGTCCAGAATTAGGTCATTGTGGGAGATTG